>JAQFZE010002290.1:0-14968 GCA_034695245.1 Dicyrtomina saundersi | reverse complement strand
TATGTCGCACGTGTCGTTTGCATGATACTGGTCCATATGAAAGAGCGTTGCAAAAGTTGTTGGAAATTCAAAATTGAATACCCCAAAAAGCTGAAACCAAAAGCCTTAAAATTACAGCTTAAGAATTCAGCTTTTTCTAAACATTAAGATTTGAATTGAGATTAGGCTTACAGAATTGTTTTTTCTGGGATTCCGATTTGGATTTAGCTTAACAAAAAATTCAGCTTAATTAAGCTTTTAGATTCAGATTGAGCTTAAGCTCACCATCCCTGCTTTGAATGGAGATAAACCAGGAGTAGTAGAAAAGATAGAAGACAGCAATAGTGATGATAATTTGAGCAATGCTGATAAAAAATACGAGAGTAGTGAAGTTGAACATGAATTTGGATCTGAGATTGATAATGAGCATGATAATATTGAGGTTTAAAGCGAAGATAGTGATATTTTGGATAATAAAAGCAATGTCAAGGGCTTTTTCAAGTATGAAGATAGTAAGGAACGTAATCACGATCAGGACAGTAGTGCATTTAAAGCTGAGAACCACGATAGCTCACTTGAGTTTTGTGAAGCAAAACTCCAAAGCCGATGCAAATGAAAGATGTTTAGAATGTACTGGTTATGGTCATGATGATGGTAATTGTCTAACAACTCAAGATGTTTCAGTAGCTCTTAGGTATCAGTCCAAAAAGCCAATTACTTGTTATTAATGCAACGGTTTAGGTCATTATGCATCTCAGTGTACATCGCCAGATTTTAAAGGACCGAACGAGGTTGATGAATAACTACATTTCAGTGTTAATAATTTTCTGTTGCAGTCAAAGAAGCTAAATTATATATTTAGAAGGTTAATACTCCTTGGTGTTGCTTTGTTAGGATAATAAAGTCGAATAATTGTACTTAAGTGTACATCCAAATAAAGTTCTTGATTAGGATAATAATCAATAAATGGGCATTGAAATTACTATAGTATTATAAGGTTATTTGTATATAGAAACTAACATTTCCAAAATAAAAGGTGAAGCATGTCAAATTAGATAAGAAAGTTATATAGCATTTGTCTGAGAATACTGTGAACTTGATCACTTTATAGGATTGGAATATTGCTTGAATTAGAAATTGAATGTTTTAAGACCTAGAAATTAGTATACCTTAAAAATACTATAGTTTCACAACACGTGACTGAAAAAAATATTAGGTGCACTGAACAGAGTTTTTTGAGATATAAACTTTAAGGATTGAGAGTTCTTTCCTTCTTGTCAGCTAAAAATTATTTATAAAGGCATGAATAATAGTGTTAATACGGTAGGAGACTGCATAGTTGTACAGCAGTAATTGGTACAACGCTAGTGCGCCCAGCTAGCATTTAGATAATATCAAATTAAAATTTATTTCAGGCAGAAGAATTAAATTAGGTTTTGCAATTCTAAATAAAAAAGGATCAAGAGTTGTATACCTTGAGTCCGCAAGTCAAGCGTTATGTAGTAGAATACTACATGTTGTACAGCATAAATTGGTGCGACGTTAGCATGTCAAGCTAGCAAATTAAATGTACTAGAAAATAATTTAATGTACAGTATAATTATCTCTAATACTACAATAAATAAGTTTAGTAGATTTAAAAAAAATGTTTCACAAAATAGTTGTGGTTAGTGTAATAAGCTTACTTTGTTGAGATTAATGTAATGGAGTATTTAGAGAACTTTACTAAATTAACTAGTTAGATGTAAATGCGTTAATTCAATTAAATAGTATTATGTATTTGTAAATGAAAATGTTATAATGAATTGGATTAGCGTTGCAATTTGTAGCGCTACAAAATTAATCTTTCCAATACGAAGTTGGAAGCTGCTTGTAAATTACAGATATAGCCGGAACGTAAGCGACTAAAAAATCATTGCTGGAACGTAGTTTGAGAGAGCTGGAGTTTCTGTAGCTGAAGTCTCTATCTTCTAAATCGAAAATGGAGACTTGGAAGAAATTGTAGGATTACCCATCTTTGGCGACCGTTGGCTTATCCGAATTCCGAAAAATCCGTACCTGATTTTTTTTCTTCCCCAAGAGGGTATAACGAATACCAGTCTCCGTCATAGCTACTCCACTGCTACCCCATCTACATATCCTTGATTTAGTCCAAACCCCGCAACTTATTCAAATATATTTGTAATGTGTAAATGAATGTAAATTGTAAACAGTGCAATGCAGTTCTGAGTTGAAGTCAATCGAGGCAGACGATTAGTTAGAACATTCTACCACGGACAGCGGAACTGTCCTGACCTTCCCTTCTTCAACTCACTGCCACTGTAGATTCGAAATTCTGTATTTTTACCGAGTATTTCATTTTTGACTTTATTTAATAAATTAAACTAAACGACCGTGGCCACGTAATATTTTGGAGTTACCACATAGCATTGATTGTCATCGTCAACCGCTTCATAATAATATAGGATTATTATTATTCGCACACACTCGGAATTGTCATAGCCAGGACCGGACGCAGTAGTCAACACTTTGGATTGGTTAGGTTGCGGTATCGGTACATTTAATAATATTTAATTATAGAGTCATAAGGTTTCATGGCATAGGAATATTGTTGTTGTTGATGTGTTATAAGTGCTGGGTTCGATAGATTATATAATTCAAAATTAATAATAACTAATACATGCATTATCGTCTATACCATAGTCGCATAGCAGCATAGTGCGCCGTAAATGGATCTTTCTGGCCTCAGTCTTATACACAGCCGCCTAGCAGGCAGCCAGAGTGCGAGTCTCAGAACTGTTTTAGTACTAACTGTCTTGACTTTTTCCCTCATAATCTTTAAGACAGAACTGTCTCAGTAAACGATAATGAGGGAAAAAGTCAAAATTTATGCTAACCAACTGTATGCAATTGTTATAGGAAGTCACTAAGCAATTAAAATTGAACGTTAAACGTTCTATTTTGACCGCCTCACGATCAAAAATGATCGTTTTGCAAAAATAATGGTCGTTCAAATTTGATCGTCACACGTTCAAAATTAACTCAAAGTGCCAAACTGATGTAAACGAAATAATTTTTTCTAACGCCCCATACTACTACTAGTAAGAATCCTCGGTTGTAGTGGAATACATGCATATGGTATCCCGTAATACCCAGGTAAACTCGAAACCTTTTATAATTTTTAAAACAACGTTATGGTTCAAATATGAACATTTTTGTTATCGCATATTTTTGTGTGGGCTGTTTGGCATACACCTGAGTTTTTTAAAATTTAAACTCCTAAAAAAAGTAATATGTTTTATTTACCCGGGTTTTGGCAATGCTTTTGGGTTGTAGCTTGTTCATTTCTTTTTTCCGGACGCCACTCTAACTCCACTGTGATTATTATTTCAAAAAATAGGCAAACAAATTAGCTTTATTGCTGTCTTTGAATTTTAGTGGAGTTAGTGGGGCGTACAAAGTTACAACCAACTTAACTTTAATTATTAATTAGGATTTAAGTTGTCGCCGTTGCCACGTTCCACATTAGTTTTAACTTCTCTCATGTAAAAGTTTAAACTTAAGCAACAAAATGGCAACAGCCACAGCAAACAACTGTCACGGTGGACTGGATGTTAAACATGCAAGCGGTTTGTCTGGGCTGGGAATTTGAATCCTATTGGCGAAAAAAAGTTTACGCACTTTTAATCATTTCTTATGCGACTAGACTACATGATACCACAATAGATAGAAAGCTTTATTTGAACTCTATTGTTTAAGCTATAATTTTAATTTTTTGACACAATTTTGGTGCGGCATTGCGCTGGACAGTAATAGATATATTTGCTAAATTGCGGCAAGAACTCCTAAAGAATAGTCCGTGTATGAACCGCCATGATGTATGTAATGCTTTTGTGAATGATTATTTGGCATTAATTATTATGGAGTATATGGTAATGATTATGTGATTAATAGGTTAGTTAGTTATTTAATTAATTAATTTCGTAACAGTATATTGTGATTATAGTAACTTTAAATTTAATTAAGTGTAATTATTATAGTGTCCTTTACTGGAAAGCAGTACAATTAAATTAAATGAAGTAAAACTGAATAAAGTCTACTTTTAAAAAACTTAAGAAGTTCTAAAGGTAAAAAATGGAGTATTATTCTTGCCTATCTAAAAACAAAGTGGTTTATAACAAGGTGGTATTTATAAAAAAATATCCCAAAGCAATACTACATTAGATGAAGCAAGTTTTTCAACAGCAATAGTTTAAGGACTAAAAAAAAGCAATATTTTGTTTATTATAGAAGATCCAGATATTCTTGTAAAAAAACATTTTAGGTTATATAAATGCAAGCCATACAAATATTTATAAAAATGATATAGAAATAGCAACTGAAATACCACATAAATTTAAATCATATTTTTAAAAAAGTCTTTTGCAAAAATATATTAACTCTAAAACAAATTAAATAGTAAACAAATAATAAAAAAATCATAAAAGTCTTTGAAAATATTCTGCAAGAAATTACAATATCAAATAACAAATGTGAAACCAATATTCTTTAATATACAAAAGTAAACAATATTACAGTTTTATTTGTGAAACCAATTTCAATCAAGAAGAGAGCTTAAATAGCCTTAAAAAAGATATCTGCATACTATTCAGTACCTAATATAGATGTAAGAAATATTTATTTTAGAAATAAAAAAATAATTTTGTTGATATAACTTTAAAAACAGAAAGCTATGAAATTAATAGTATTGCTAATAAAATCTTAAATAAAATGCGTTTAGATATTACTAATAATTATATGTTAAAAGAACTTAATTTTTTTTTAAATAATGTAATGAAAACCAAATTAGATACTTTAATAGCTAAATGTGTAATAAAACATTCTGCAGGTTTTATTTCAAGTTTTACCAGAAGTAATTTAATTATTAAAACACTAGAATTTACATCTTAACAACTAACATCAGGTCAATATTTTTCAGATACAACAGTTGATATTAACAGTAGCATGTGGGTCACTCTGGCTCGGTTTTTTGCGTAATTTTTGAAGCAGGTATACAAACTTTTAATATTATTAAATATTAGCTGTAATTACCCTGTTTTTCTTGAATTTACACCTTTTTAAAAACACTGTATAAATAAAATTCACGTGGTCAGTCTAGCCCGGAATTCTATGTAATTTTTGGTATAAAACCTTTAATATAACTAAATGTTTGCCCTGTTTTACTTGATTTTAAATTGTTTTAAAAACACTGTATAAATAAAATCCACGTGGTGATATTTTATAGTTTATGTGGTGATGTTTAATGTTAAAGCTAAAACCGTACAGAGTTCTACATAAATGTAACAGCTAACTGACCCTTGTCCTTAAGGCGCTTTGCCTCGCTTTTAATTTTACTTATAAATTAAATCATTATAAAATGAACTTTATAAATACCTGTAAAATTTTTAATGCGACAATTTCGAAATATACAGAACCAGCTAGAGAACGCATGCATGAAAAAACTAAAAAACATAAAGGAAAATCAAAAAAGAGTTCTATTTAAAAAAGAGCTCGACAAGATTGCAAAAATAAAAAAAGTAGAAATAGTTAAATAACTAAAGGCAGGAATATTAATCAATCATGACTTTGGAAATAGTTAATTAATTAAACGACGAAAAACTTAAATAAAAAATCTAAATTGGTATCAAGATACTTATAATTGGAAACTAAAACAAACTGGAACCAAAGATATTGTAGATGTTCTAAAATCTATATTTAATCATTATGAAAAAATATTTTTAAAAAGTGTCCAAATCCATACAGGTTTTTTAAGTACTTTTAATGATGGCACTCAGTTCCATAAAAATTATAGTTTTGACTCTAAACAAGGAATTTTTTCAAATTAATTATTAGTTTAAGCTGTATATAAAATTGCCACATATAAAGATATAACAACAAATAATTTAGATCTTTAAGTAACAATTATTGATAATATTCAATGTGATGGACGTAAAAAAATAATAGATTTACATGAAGATATTAGAAATCAATGTGGTAATAAAATCAATAACATTGATAATTTATGTCGTATAAGAGCAGTAGTTGTTGGTTTAACATATTTAATTTTAACAAAGTTTACTAATGCGAAAGATCTTAGCTTGGAAGATTAAGGTGATAGCAATATCAAAAAAATACGATTAAATGAAGATAAATGGCATGACAAAATAACAAATAAGTTAATTAATAACTAAGGAATAGCAATACCAAAAGACGAAATGACTTCAGAATTATTTACAGAAGTTGAAAATAAATCAGGTATTAAAATAAATAGATATATTTAGATATATATGTATAGATTGAGAAACCTGAATTAGAAAATTAACTGTAATTATTACACATAGAAAATCAGTATGATTATAATAATAAAGTAGCTGCTCTTTATAGCTGTTATTATTATTGCCATGATTGTAAAAAACCTTACAAAAACAAAGATCAAAATGTTTGTAAAGATGAAATTCAAAACAAATGTAATATATGTAATGGATAAAAAGTGATTGTAAAAGTGGTGATGAAACTACTAAGAAGTGGAAAGATTGTAAGGATTGTAACACAAACTTTTTGAATCAAACTTGTTATAATAATCATTTAGGAAAACAATGAAAAAGCTTTAGAAAATGTAACATTTGTAAAGCAAAGCTATTTTATATTAAAAATGGTAACTTAAAAGATGAACACGTTTGTCATCAAATAAAGTGCTACATTTGTGAAGCCATATATGATAAAAATGAAAACTATCAATGTTTTATGAGTTTTAAAAACCTAGAAATTGTAGCAAAAATTACATATTTTACGACTACGAAACATATTTAGATCAAAATTATAATTATATACTAATGTGGATTGAAACAAGATTTTGAAGGTAATAAAAAAGCTTTTGCTATTAATAATGAATTTTGTAAATAAGCTTTACAACAACAAGGATTTACATTTATAGCACATAATGCAATAGGTTATGATAATCATTTTATATATAATTATTGATTATAAAATTGTATTCAACCAGAATTATTATTAACAGGAACAAAAATAATGTCCATGTATATTAAAAAATTAGATTCATAGACAGTTTTAATCATATTGCAGATCCACTTAAGAAATTGTCTAAAACATTTAAATTAAAAAATTAAAAAAAGGTATTTTCTACCTAAATTTAATAAACCAGACAATTGGAATTATATAAAACCTTTACCAGATAAAGAGTATTATAAACCAGATAGAATGAAGTCTGAGGATCGTGAAGAATTAATTAAATGGTATGATGAGAAAAATAAAAATACAAAGTTTAACTTCAGAGAAGAGATGATTGCATGTTGTAAATCTGATATAGATATACTCAGAAAAGGATGCCTTAGTTACCGTAAAAATGTAATAGAATTGAGTTCTTTGAGTAAAGAAGAATTTGTAGATCCATTACAATATGTCACGATAGCTAGTGTTGCTATGGCTGTATATAAATTCAAATTTATGCCTGAAAATAAAATATCTATCGTATTCAAAAACAAAGATAACTATTCTCAACAAAGTATAAAATGGTTAGAATGTGTAATGTTTGAGGAAAACATAAATATCCAACATGCTTTAAATAAAGGTAAATTTGGTACACAAGATGCTTACAATAAAACCAAAAAATTTGATAGATATTTTCAAGAAACTAACACAGTTTATCACTTTTAAGGGTGTTATTTCCGTGGTTGTCAAGAATGTTATGATCCGAAACAAACCAATACCTTAAATAAAACTACAGTGAAAGTCTGATATAAAAATACTTGCAAATGGACAAATTACCTGAAAATCAAAGGGTATAACGTAGTGGAATATTGAAGTCATTATTTGTAAAAGATAAAAAATTTAATATTGACAAGCCTATAATCACTCTAATAAACCCAAGAAATGCTTTCCTTGGAGACAGAACAGAAACAATTAAATTACTCAAAAAATTTACTAAAAATGAAATAATTGGGTACTATGATATTTGTAGTTTGTATCCAAATGCTATGTTATTTGATGATTATCTAATCAGTCATCCTATTAGAATTGATGATGACAAAACCTATAACTCAAAGTGGTTTGGTTTTATGAAATGTAAAATTGTTACACCTAAAGGTCTTTATCATCCTGTTATACAAGCAAAAATCAACAGAAAATTAATATCTTCATTGTGTTGTACTTTTGCTAGTTTAATTTAAAAGACAATTTGTACTCATAATGAAAAAGAAAGAGCTCTAATTGGTACGTGAACTAGAGTTGAAATAGCTAAAGCTGTTGAAAAAGGATACATTATCTCAGAAATCTATTCAGTTCTGCATTTTGAAGAAAAATCTAACAAGTTATTGAAGGATTACATACAACCATTTATTAAAATCAAAACTGAAGCCTCATATAATAAAGAATATTTTACTGAAGACGGTTTAAATAATTTCATAGAGCAAAATAAACAAATTGGTATAGTCATAAACTTAGATAATCTGATTAACAATCCAGGCTTAAAAGCTGTAGCTAAACTGTTTTTAAATAGTTTATGGGGTAAATTTCGTTAGACAGATTAATTTAAACAAGTTAAAATTGTGTCAGAATATACAGATATATATAAATTAGAAGCAAATACTAAACTAAAAATTCTGAGTTATACACTATTAACAAACACATCTGTATTAGTCAAATATAAAGAACAAAAAGATTTGATTCTATGTTTTAAGGATACAAATATATATATTTCAGCATTTACAACTGCAAATGACAGATTGAGATTATACGATGCTCTTGATGAACTATAGGAAAGAGTTTTATATTTGGATACAGAAAGTGTGATTTGAGTGGATATTATAGATAAACCCGTAGAATACCTAACAGGTAAATATGTTCGTGAATGAAGAGATGAATTCATAGGTAACAAAACATATGATCTAGAAGAACACGGTATAATAAATTTTGTTTTAACAGGACCTAAATCATATTCTTATAGGACATATATACCAGGCTACTTGGGATGTACTAAATTTAAAGGATTTGCAAGTAATTACACGAATAGTAAGAAAGTTAACATGGATAACATGCAGAAACCTGTATTAGGTTCTGTTGAAAAATTTACTACAAAACACGATATTTTTGTTAGAAATAAAAAAGGTGTTATAAAAACAATAAAAAATCAAGAAAAATCTTACAAATTCAAAGAAAATTTTTAATAAGAGTTATGTGTGAATACAACCAGAACACGCAAGAATTAGACACTAAACCTTTTGGGTATGAAATTTATTTTATTTTAAATGGGTTCATGTTTTATTGTAAATAGTTTATTACACATTTATGCTTAAATAGTCGATTAACTATTTTTTAAGATATTATAACTAAATTAACAAATATTGAAATTGTTAATGCTTTACAAGATAAAAAACTAAAAATCTTGAAAAATCAATTTTCAAAGCTTGAATGACGTATTTATATGCTTATAATGAAAACCAGAGATAATAATAAATGACAAATAAAACAATATTTGTTTTGAATAAGAATCTAAAATTCAACTATAATCATCTATATCATAAAATATTTAGATCTTTCGTAATTTATGAAAGTAATTGTGGCAAGAACTGCCTAGTATATCAAACTATTATTACAAAAAGAGATGTTAGACTATAATAATCTAATTATAGTAGATGACAGTCCCTAACAGGATACATTTTAAATAATTATTAAAGCATTAGAAAATAATCAATCAAAACAAGGTGTTGTAGATCTTTTTAACAATCAACATAAAATACGTAAAAATAATTTATGTGAGTTAAAATTAATAGAAAGAGTGGAAAAAAGTTAACAAATTTTAGAAAAAAAATAATAAAATAATAAATATAACAGTATATAACACTGAAGATGCCATACCAGATCCTAACAAAATTAATTCTAAATTAAACTATTCTAATTTTTGATGATGTTATGAATCAAAAGAATCAGGATGTAATAAAACGTTATTTTACAAGAAGTAGACATAATAATTTTTGTGTATTTTATGTAAGTCAGTCATATTTTGAGTTGGATCGGAGATCAATTAGAATTAATTTAAATTTTATAATTTTATTTCGTTTATCTCATAAAGATATTTAAAATTTACATACTGATAGGATAGCATTAGATATGGATTCACAAGAATTTATGCAGTTTTGTCGAAAAGGTTGGAAAAAAGATTATTTCTTCATCACTATTAATATTACTTCTAATGCTATTAAAAACCGATACAGACATAATTTAGGCCTTTTTTTAAATTCCTAGTTAATATTTGAATTAATTGTTAGTCCAGACTATCTACATTAAATAGCTAGATTAGCGGACCCCTGGTCCTCAAGGCGCCACGAAGTGGCTCGAGTTTCCTAGACGGGTTTTGTCCTGCATTGAATTTTTACTTATAAAATTATTTTTTATAAAATTGACTGCAAAAATAGGAAGTGCAAAATTTGCAAACAAGTAAAACAACGCAATGAATTCAGAAATAACCCAACATCTAAAAATGGTATTAAAAATGAATGTCAAACGTGTACTAAACAAAAACAAACAAGGCCCATAACATCCGAATGTGGTTAAACAGTAAGAATTATTAATATTTTCAGACACAGACAATCAAGTATTTGATAGATGTTTGAGTAAAATAAATGTTAATAAATAATTATCTATGAATAAAATGTAAGATTAAAACACCTAATACAGAAATTCAACCAGTAATTACTAAAAATGATAGAACTATGATAAAAGCAAAATGCACAGTTTGTAATACTAAAAAGTTTACTTTTACAAGTGCCAAAGCTAGAAAGTCTAAAATTGGTGATGATTTAGTTGATAAAATTAAAAAATATATAGAAGAAGTACATTAAGCTGGTAGTAATTATCTTGGTTCAGGAACTAAATTTCAAGAAAGAATAGCAAAAGGTGATAAACCAGTAGATCGAATTGATGAAGCAGCAATGCATCATGATTTATCATATAATATTTACAAAGATTAAGATAATAGGCATAAAGGAGATAGAAAATTACTAAAAGATATTGATGAAATAGAAAATCCAACATTTAGTGAAAAACTGAAACTCGTTGTACTAAAACTAAAGGTGTAATTTAACTAAAATTATATCCAGGACTTGGATTAAAAAAGTCTTGACGGTTCAAAGAACATAAAGAGAACAGCCCGCTAAATAAAAATAATAAATCATATAACATTCAAGATTCTGTATATAAAGATCTTTTAACAGGTTTTGTAGGAATAAATGAATTAGCTAAAAAACAGGAATAAAACCTAAAATAGTAAAATATTATCTAGCTACACAGGATACATATACTAAGCATCTAGGTAAAATAACAATATTTAAATGGAGAAGATACTATACACCAGGTATAGATTCAATATGGCAAGCTTATTTAGTATTCAGGCCTGAGAAATGGGTCAAAGATAATGATGGATATAGATATATTACCTTGATAATTAATACATTTTCTAAATATGGATGGGCTATATTTTTTAAAACTAAAAATGCAGATAAAGTAGTAGATAGTTTTAAAGTTGTATTAAAACACGAGAAAAAACCACATAGTGGGGCAAAGGCCCTTAGTGGCATAGCTAATTCTAGTCCAATCGGGCCAAAGGCCTTCAAAGGCATAGCCGATTGGACGCCTAAAAAAATTTGTTCTGATAAAGAAACTGAATCCATTAATAAAACGACAACTATTCTATTTAAAAAATATAATATTACTTGGTATACAACCAAAAATGAAACAAAAGCAATGATTGTAGAACGATTTGCAGGAACCATTTAACAAAAGATGTATAAATATATGACTGAACAACAAACAACTAGATGAGCCAATGTTTTACAAGATCTTATTACAAATTATGATAATTCAAAGCATAGTAGTATTAAAATGACACTAATTGAAGCAAGTAAACCAGAAAATGAATTAATTGTATATTCAAATCTGTTTGGTTCAAAATCTAAATTAGGAGATTTAAACACGACACAAGGTGCAAAAAGTACAAATAATAATTTAAAAGCAGGACAAGGAGTAAGAACATATTTATTTGAAACTAAATTTAATAGAGGCTATAAACCCCAATTTGCTGAAAAAATATTATATTAGTAAAGTTTTACCTACAAATCCAATAACTTATAAACTTGTGGACTGTCATAATAAAGAAATTAAAGGAACGTTTTATTTTAATGAAATAACATCGTCTAACAAAAAAGAAAAAGATTATGAATATGAATATATTATAGAAACAAAGAAAACAAAAGATCCTAATATTATAAAAGCTTAAGTAAAATAGAAAGAATATTCTAATGATTTTAATAGTTGGGTTGCTTTAACACTTGAAAAAATAAAAAACTCGAAATATAGAAAACCTAAAAAAGCAAAGCTTGTAAAACAAAATTTAATAAAACCACGTGTTAAAAGACATGTGGCTAAAGAAAAATAATTACTAAAATAAACATATATAAATGAGTGTAACAAAAGAAATTAAACGTCAAATAAGGCTAATGAAAAAAGAAAATGAAAATAATAAAATATTGAAAAATCAGTTTATCATTGAGAAAACAGGTAATGTTGCTTTTACATTAGAATAAGAAAAAAAGTATGCACCAATAATAATAGCCGCACATAATATAACTGATACAGTTGAAAACAAAGCAACTGCACATTTAAAAGAAATATCCGTTTTTCAAAAAGATGTTAGGATTAAACATACACAATTTTAAAATATTGCACATCATCACTACACTAAGCTAAAGGAATATAAACTTGGTAACGATCAATTATTAGAAAATCTTGCTTTAGCAAATCAGTCTGCTTAAGAGGAAAGAAAAAATCAATTAGCAATTGAAAATGTACTACAACTAATTTTTTAAAAATATAAAGGAGTTCCTATAGCTTTTAAATACTTAAGCTATTTATTTTAAGATGCTTTATCAATAAAACTACAAGTTGATGATAATATTCACACAAATGCTTATTATATTGGAAATGAAAAAATACAGGATTTAGATGATGATTTTATACATATATCAAGTAAGAAACAAAACTAACTATTGGTATATGGGAATTATTAACTAAAATACATCCTAATAAATCAAAATATAACTATTTTGATTCTGATTTATATGCTTAGTTTATGGTTAAAACTAAAGCTTGTTATACACCTGAAGGTAAATTAGAAAGTTTTAAAGGTAAAAAATGAGGTATTATTTTCAATTACCTTAAAAAACAAACAGTCATTGATGAACAATGATCACAAAGCAATATTACATTAGATAAAGCAAGTTTTAAAACAGCAACAGGACAAGGAATCCAAAACGGGTTCGACCAAGTGAAGAATAGTAATATCAAATTTATTATAAATGATCCAGATATTCTTGTATTGAAGTTAGAAACCACTCTAGCTAATATAGAAGCAGGTCATACAAATATTAATAAAAGTGATATAGAAATAGCTACTGAAATACTAGATAAGTTTGAATCATATTTTTCAGAAAAGGCTTTTACAAATATATATTCTATTTTTATAAATGAATTACATAGTAAATGAATAATGAAAATATTATAAAGTCTCGGACAACATTCTACAAGAAATTAAAATATTGAATCATAAAAGTAAAACAGATAAACTTTTACATACAAAATAAAACAGTAATTTTGAGAACTAAATTTTAATTGAAAATGGAGCTTAAATAGCTTTGAAAAAAATATCTGCCCACTACTCAATACCTAATATAGATCAAAAAAATAATAATTTTAGATATAAAAAAGATAAAAATGATTTTGTTGATATTATATTAGAAGCAGGCAGTTATGAACTTGATAGTATTGCTGATGAAATCCAAGATACAATGCGTCGTGATGTTAATAATAATTATATATCGAAAGAAGATAAAGACAATTTTTTAAGCATGCTATTGAAATTAAACTAGATACTTCTATTACAAAATATGTATTAGAAATTCCTACACGGTATGTTGTGGATTTTACCACAAGTAATTTAATTAGTAGAACTTAGTGATTTACACGTAAACTACTAACATCTGGTAGATATTTTAGATACAACTGTTGATATCAATCCTGTTAACTCAATACTTGTACATTGTGATTTAGTTTCTGGATGTGCTAATAATAGTCAATAATCTAGGTGTATCTATTCATTTACACCTAAAGTACTACCTGGTTATAAAATTACAAAAAAAACCAAAGAAACAATATATTATTCTGTGGATCAGGAAAATATTACAAAAATAAAGGCATGGTTGACTGATGAAGAACTAAATCCTGTTAATTTTAGGGGTGAGAAAATAACAATTACTTTATCTTTAAAGTATTATTAAATAAATGCAAATACTGTATATATAAAATATGATGATCAACAAGTTAAAAATATAAAATATAAGAAAGATGATAATAAAAGTCCAAATAGAAAGAATCTATTACCTAAAGGAGCTCTGCTTTGACTTAAGCAGTTAAACGATTACTATAAGAAAAAGTAAACACAATTGTTTTCTTTTGTAAATGAATACGCAAGAGGTAGCTGAAAAATACCTTGTTCTTTAGACACCAATTACAAGCAATAATGCAATAAAATTTTGTAGATATAAGGATTATTCACCACAAGAAATTTCTCATTTAAACAAAGCAACCCAAATAACAATTCAAGTTGATAATGTGGATAATTATATGTTACTAGAGAATTGTGAATTTATTATTGAGATTGATTTAGTAAAACAAGCAGGTTTCCTACTAGTAATGATTTTGAGCCGTTCACCCCTGATGAGGTGATGACAAGTATATCTTGTTTGAAATCCAAATCTGAATGTAACCCAAACGAGTTATCGTATTTTGTTCTCAGTAATTGTAACGAGTCTTTGGCTCTTCCACTAGCACTTCTATTTACGCAGTTTCTTTGTTTAGCATCGTATCCAACAAAGCTAAAGAG
>JAQFZE010002289.1:0-14973 GCA_034695245.1 Dicyrtomina saundersi | reverse complement strand
AATATGCTGTTTAGTTATTTTCGAATATCAAATACAAGATTTGCATCTTATTTAAAATTTAGTGCTAGATAGCAAGTTTTGCTTTGCACGAAATGACCGTACGGCTTGTGTTGATTCTTTGACTACGAATTCTACATTTACATTCTCTTCACTATATTGACTGTACTTATTACTGAAGCTGGAAGAGAGAGCGAGGAGCTGGATGGAGACTGATGCCGAAAGGCTGTGTGGATGTATTAAGTATTTAGTACGTGCATCCATTATTTTCTTTCTTTCTTCCGCTTCCTCGCCTTGATGGGGAATCGTAAATGGAGGCATAAAACTTTTCTTTTTGTTTTCTTCTCCCTCCTCGCACTCCAGCAGAACTCGAGAGAAACAGAAGTGAACTCAAAGTTGAAGAGGGAAATGTGTGTGGGACGAAGTGAGAGAGAGAGAGAGAATTACTCAACTCCAAGTTACTGCTTACAGATTCTTGGAGCAGAGCAAAACTCTGTGTGTGTGTCTATAACATTTTAGTTGTGGACCGTGGGCCGAAGCACTCTACGCGTGTACGCCCAATGTAAAAGCAAGAGTTAAAGTATAGTTAGTTTCGGTTCGGTTGAATGCTGGATGTTAGTTCTTAAAATATGTACTCGCAGTGTTGGGGGGATCTCCATTGGGACTTGATTCCTTTATTTTATTAATTCGAAGATGAGAAAGAAAACTTTTTCCAGTCGATTAGTTTGGGAGGGTTGATGGGGAATTTTCGGTTTCGCTATTATTATATTCTAGTGAATTTGTCGGGATTTCTGAAAATGTGAATGACTCTAATTTAAAATTATTATTATTATTTTTTTTTATCTTACTTCTTTTTCTTTGTCATTTGTTCTATATAGAGCCATCAGCTGTTCCTCAAGGTCTCTCTGTCAAAATGATGAACTCGACAGCGGCTTCTGTCAAGTGGTCACCGCCATCATCCCAGCATCATAATGGAGTTTTGAAAGGATATCGGGTGAGTTTATTAGTGTAGTTATCCAAGTTTTGAAGTTTTAATTTAATTACTGTTTTAATGATTATTGATGATCGTTGGAGGTGAAAATTTAAGTCCCTAGACATTTTCATATATGTTAATATATCGATAGTTTCCCGACATTCTAAGCGGGGTATTTATGCTTGTTTGAAAAATATACAGAAATTCTTGCTACTGTAGATTGTAGAATACCTGATTTTATAATTTTATATTTTTAAATAGTTTACCTGTTTGGAACGCTCTAAATGATATCATTCGGTTGTTTTGCACCTTTTAAAATTATTAAGTTTGAACTATAAGCTTATTACGGAAACCAAAATTTTCTAAATAAGTTACAAGTAGTATTAAAAAATACATACGATATTTTGAGCTTTTAAGATCAGTGACCTTAGCGTAGTAGTCTTAATTTAAATTTGAACACTATACTTGCTCTCGCAAAAGCCCAAGTAATTCTTAATTATCTCTGCTCAAAAGAGACGTTTTTAAATTAGGAAAAACTTGATTCAGGTGAGGGAGGTTAAAGTCGTACTATAAGGAAATATAAATTATAGAAAAACTTGTGTTGTGAATTCCTACTTCCTACCATTATCATAATCATAATTTAACTAGAAAAAAACTAATTTGGCCACGTCTTGTAAAAATAATCTATCTTGGGATTTGAGACGTGGGATAGTTAGAATTTTGTCCGTAATCATTCTTATTTGAGTATTTGCATATATTATAATGGGGATAGGCAGGTAATAAGATTTTTGCCTCTGTTCGCGTAATTCGAGATCGAGATCAACGAGACAGGCTCAGCTTACCATTTGTCCGTGACAGGGACAGGATAGGAGCAAGTAGCTAAATGCAAATAAGCTGAACCCATAGACCTATGGCCAAACCCGGTACGAGCCTCTGCGAACATAATTCATCTCATCTCATATTGTCAAAGTCATGGAAACAGAGCTGCAGAATATAACAGGAGAGAGAGAGAGAACGAGAAGAAATCCAATCTGTAACTTTTTTTTGTGGGTGTAAAGAAAAAAAAAGATTGAAGGGCAAAGGACAGAAGTCAAGCTAGTGAAAGTGGAGCCGATGATATGTATTGACTCGGGTAGTATAGTTGCCATTGGTTTTGGCTTTGGCTTTAGATACGTAGATTTTTTTATGGAGGGTTGACGGTTGACTTCTTTGCCTGACTGTATGCAGATAGTTTATATGAGTAAATATATATGGTATATGTAGATGTATTGTATTGCATTGTATTTCTAGGTAACATAAGTTTAAATGAGCAAAAAAAATTGAAGCCATGCTTATTTTTTCTTTGCTTTACTTACGTTGCTTATTTGATGAGATTTTTTCTCTCTCCTCCTTAGACATGTTGTATAGAACAAATTGGTTTTTTTTTCTTCGTCTTTTCCCCCGTCCTCCTCCTTTCATTGTGTGCGTATGCATGTCGACTTGGTCGACATAATATATGATTATGATTCAGGAGTCAGTTGAGTCGAGTTGAAGCGGAAGCAAGTAGTGCTTTACTTTTTAGGTGAAGTAGGGACCTACCTACCTAGGTACCTATTTTGACTACAGAAAATAAAGAATACTGAATGGTGGCAGTGGCAGTGGTATAGGTAGGTACAGGGCATAAGAAATGGCAATGTCAGTGCTAAAGAAAGGAGTAAAAGTAAAAGGTTGTGTAGAGAGACGTGTAGCTACACGTGAGTCAAAATCTTGTGTAAAATGTAGAATGTTAAAAACTTTGTAGGTATATATGCATTTCTGTACATTAGATATATCTATCCATGGACAATACAGTATAAGATTTTGCCTTTATATACTAACGTAAGAAAAGTTGAACTTCTTAGAAGTTTCAAGTTGGTGGAGTCTTGAGTCTTGAGTCTTGTTGAAAATCGATGTAAATGCCAATGAAAAATTTATCAGGAAGTGGAAGTTGGAGAAGCGGTAGCTGTACTGTTCCTATAGATTACATACGTGAGTAGATATATATAGCTATACTAAAGTGTAACCGAAGTTGATATCTCTAGTGCTGGTTCCTGGTCTTTGGGATATCAGGGAATTTTATAGATAGGGCCACAGACATGAATAAAATTGTAGTGAGCTACACTATAGTCAACCCGAGTCAGTGGTAACTTAGTATGTATATGTAGGTGAGTTGTATATTGTGTATATTTCCTTGGAAATATAGGGAAGGACTCAAGATTTTATACATGATTTCATTTGAGTTTTGAGAATGGAAATTTGTGAATGTACCAACATTGAGTTTTGAATTGATTTGGGTTGGGTAATGTGAAGGAGATTGAATTATCTGTGTATTTCTTATTTGTTGCTCCGTGGATACTAGAAAATACCTTTATAGTAGTGAATAGTATACACACTTTTACGATTAGTATATATCTTAGAATTTTAAAGATTCTATACCCACCTCCTTGAGGCAGTTAAAGTTGTAGGCTTGTAGGCAGGCCTATTGTTTGTGTAGACTATGTGATTTTAATTTGGTTTTTAGCTGTAGACTTAATGTTATGAAAAATAGAAATTACATACACGCAGAGCTTTATGCTTTAACTTTTACGTTGCTTTTGCCTGTGCTAAGACATTTCTGTCTCAAATGTGGTAATAAAGGTAAAATTCAGCGAGAATATAGCTACTTGTATTATTTACTATATACTGGTAGGTGCATGTAATTATTTTATGAAAATGCTAAAACGTATAAATTCTGCTTAATGCTCACAATTTTAAAAACAAGTATCTACACAGCTATACGGTAAATCTAGATGTTTGAGTTTTACCTTTATCCGAAGATGTGTAATTTGGATTTCAAATAAAATAATTAATCAAATTAATTTTAAAGTTTTGAAAAGTACATTAGGTTTTACTGCTTTGTGTTTGTTTGAAAATTGTTTAGCATCATTTTTTTAAAAGTACAACACAATTTGTTTGAATATTTATTTACTATATTGCATATTCTACTTGACTTCTTGAAGTGAATGGTATTTCACCTTCAGCGGACATATATATCTATTATGCTGTAATTGTTATTATATGAGTAGACATAATGGTGACAAAAGACATGTGTTTAAATTAATTGATAATGAATGTTCTGTACAATATGTGTTGTTTAGGTGGAGGTACGAGGGAATGATTCCCGAATTCACGCTGAGATGGATTTTGGAGCAAATATTTCATCTATTGTTCTAAATAATTTGACTCTGGGCCGAGTTTACTTTGTGCGAGCGTGTGCCTTTACCTCCATGGGCTTGGGGCCATTCAGTCAGCCCATGACAATCACAATGGATCCTCTATCATTGGATCTGTTGAATGGGGGTGGTGGGAGCGGGGGTGGGAGCGGGCATAATGGAGTCACGGCTGAGGAAGGAGCTTCTCAGATTCTCAAGGAAGTTTGGTTTATCATCCTCATGGGGTGTCTCCTCTTCATCTTCCTTCTACTTCTCAGCATTATCCTGTACACGAGACGAAAGTCTCACGGGAAGAAAGACCATATCTCCAGTGAGTTCGTCTTCAAAGGCAATACTCTCATTGTTATGTGTTACCTCACACTCAGTAGCCGTAGTAGTAGTTTTCCCTTTTCCCTTACGACTATACGACCAAAAGAACGAGTGCCAGTAGACAGATTGAACCGTAATAAACCAAATCATTCCCTATATATTTTATATACCATTTATACCTTCTTCCTCTCACCATGACGTTAATTCATCATTTAATCGTGCTCAACAAGCATGGAGATCAGACCCGTGGCTGAGAAGCTTCGGCGTCTCCTCTGACTCTGCTCCATGATTTGTATCTCAAGCCTTGGGAACTAATTATTAATTTTCCCTCATTCAGTACTGTGATTTATCCCGATTGTCACTTCCTTTAATATTCTTTCACTTGTCCGGAATTCCCATCTTAATTTCGTAGGCAATGATTTTGGTTTTGGTTTTTATTTGACTATTTTCACTTTTACTGGGATTCTTACGCACATGAACGGCATTATATAATGAAAATCACAGACTGTAAAAACTTTGTATAAATCCCCGGTGCTCTATTAACTCCAGTATCTCTTGGACCCCAGGCTCTATCTAAGACGGGGCTTTATTATTGTTTCCATTATTTTTAACCCGGGCTCTATTGAAGGCAGGGCTTTTGGAAAGTCTTAGGGTGCATATAAAAAATGCATTTTGGGTATTATTACTGTATGTATGTAGGTGCCTAATATTATTTTTGCAATTTGATTTTAGGTGTGGTAGTGGCTCCACATACAGAGTCTCAGTTCGTGAGTGGGAAGCAGAGTCTTTGGATCGATCAAAGATGGAGAACGACGGAGACAAGTGATAAAGATTCAAATCGTTCAGAAGCGAAACTTCTCTCAAATCATATTCATCCTAATGGGGAAATGCTCACAGAGGCGACTGACTATGCTGAAGTGGATCCACAGAATTTGACGACTTTCTATAATAATAGTAATAAAGGGCAAATGATGTTGGGTCCTCAGCCTGATCTCACGCCGTATGCCACCACCACATTGATTCAGCGGAGACCCAATTATGTACGCGCTACTTATTTTATATTTTCTGATCCTTCAGTTTTTGTAGTAATCTCATCTCACTTGGATTTTGGACTCGACTCACTCTACTCAAGCCATTACTCTAAAGCAGGGGCGGATTTAGAGGCTAGATGAGTGGGGGGAGGGGTATAGCCCCTACTATGAGTCAATATTTAACACGGGGGTATGTAATTCAAAATGACCGCCGAGTGTAGAGGAGCGCCCTCCGTGAAATGTTTCTGGATCCGCCACTGCTCCAGTAACTCCAGCAGAGTCAGTTAACGTGTATGACGTTAGAGTCAAAGTAGGAGAGCCGCAGCGATTAGAGTGTATTATTATTATGTCCTCGTCAAATTTAGTCTTGTGGAATATATCCTGGAAATATAAAATTGATTTTTTTTTACTTTATTTTATGATATGAATCATTTTTAATATGAACGTCATTATTTCTTATTTTTTTTGTATGTGTTCAGTCGTGTGTATAATTTTATTATTAAATATTCATTTTACTTTAGGTATCAAGTATTAGGTACTTTGCTGGTTTCTGTATTATTAGGTTATACTGCTGGCAGTTTATTTTAATGGGTATAAATAACTATGTGCGGAAAATGGAGTATTAGCTGGGCTGCTGATAGACGCTAGAAGTACAGATATGTGTATAAGTACAGGACTATAATAATATGGATTGTATACTATATTTTTATTTAGTATAATAATAATAATATTTGATTTGTTTTCTCTTTTTGTATATTGCAGGATCCTCTTCCTGCCAATGGAATGGGTATGGGAGTTCCGTTAGGGAAGAATTTAGTCGACGGCTGTGTCAGAGATTCGGATCAATTCAGCTCTGGTAAGTTTCACTGTTATTATTTAATTTTATTGCTTTTGGCGCCTTTTTTATTTTATTTAAATGAACAAACTTTATATACTCATGTCACAACACTTGTAATTAGGGCTAATAACAAGCTACAAAAATTGGTGTCGGACTGCTAATTGATTTTGTGTTTTTTACATCGTATTTCAGGCCGGTCAAAATTATCGATGTCTTCAAATAATTTTAGTAAATTTAAATCAAGTCATTCATCTCCTTCGCCTTCCCCATCTGCCCCTATGAAAATGGTGAGTGGAAAGTTTGTAATTGAAAGTTGTCACTCGCAAGATTGAAATGAGGAATTTTGACTTTGATTTTTAATTAAGTTAGCGTTAACGTTTGATTGTGATATAATTATACGTAGACAATGTAGCTATATCATGTATTATGTATATATATATATAGAATTTCCACAGTTTGAGTGACACAATTAATTTACTTTGACGTTTGAATTTTCCATGAGCCTTTGTATGCATTGTATGTATATTTTCACAAAATTCCAGATGCCGATGACATCAAGGATGGGGGCAGGTTGTTATCCAAGTCCGGGTCCAAATCGATCTCATTTGGTTCCATTGGAACATCAGCAACATCAGCAGCATCCACAGTCCATGCATCATCCGTATGCTTACAACGGTGGACCTCACAATCATTTAACTCCACATCACCTAAATCCTCATGCAACGGAGAATTTGTATCATATTGGAGAGATTTTTGCTCCGAATAAGTCAGCGTCTGTGTCAAATGGCTTCTCGGAAGCTGTCTACCAAAGTGGTGACCCTGAAGACAGTAACTTTCTTCCTCAGCAAACAATGTGCCCACTCATCGATAGAGAAATCCAGTCTTCCCTCCCGAGCTTAGCCTCGGACTCCACGTCATGTAATTTATATGCTGAGGCGGATGATGTGATACCACCTACGTCAATAGTTCAGGGTGGTAATAGTTATATTATGAATAATGGTGGGGGTGGAGGTGGTGGTTGTAATGGACTCATGAGTGGACGTAGTATGGGTCCTGTCAAAAATTCAAGATCCACATCTCCTGCCTACAGTAGTGATAGTTTTAATAGTGGCAAGTCCGGAAATAAACGTTTTTACAATAATAAAAGTAATAAGAAGAAATTTGATAATAATTGTAAATCTCTGGAACGGAGACATCTAGCCCCACTTCTCCCTGGAAGAATACCGGGTACGTTTCTACTTTTGTATTCATTATTAAAAACTTTTTTTTAAAGTTTCGTGTATGCATACTTACTTATTGGTAATTAGTTATGTTTTCAAGCAAATTATTATTTAATTCAGTAATTCCAACACAATTGTCAATTGATAGCCAAACTCCAAATCCGTAACTAAGCACGAAGCGCCATCTACGCAAATTTGATTACACCGAGTACTTTTTTCAGTCGGAAAATAAAGCGGGTTTTTTGCCGATCCGGGCTCGGGGAATTCCGAATTTTCCTTCTGATGTAAAGTGAACGTTCCCCAGTAGAGGCCTCCTCAAGCTATTCCCGTCACTTAATTGCTACTCGGTTATCCGGGTATTTCGTTGCCCCAGTAGAAACTAGCCATAATGTGCCTGAAGTTTTGCTTATTAATTCTAGACCTAAGAGCATATAGTTATTTCTAGGTTATCTTAATGCTTTTAAACATTTAATTACTGCGATTTATTTTATTATTTTAAATTATAGGTCTACTATTTAGTTTAATAAAGTTGATAATTAATTACATCATTGTTAAATTTGTTTTAGTAATATAGCTATAGAGTCCTCAAGTCACAGTTGAGTTTACAGTTTTACGTTTTCTTGGATTACTAAAACTTTGGAAATAAAAGAAAGCAACTACGTACCTAGTATAGTATGTATTGCCAAAAGATCCCAAACTTTATTGATTTGGTTTATTTTTCCAGTCAGACTAACAAGGTTGTTGTTAGCTGTAGCCTCCTTTGCCCTTAGTTTGATTTCATTTGAGGCTATATATTTTAATTATGGAAGTTTTGTTTTTCTTGGGATTCCCTTCTTTTTTTCTATGGCTTTTTTTGGGTGTATCGGTTTCCTTTTCATTACTTTGAGGTTTGTGAGTGCTTTTCGAATTGTAAAATCTGATCAACTTAAAATCACAAAAACAAAGGCTCTCTCCTCTCCTCTTCTCTGCTTCACTTGACATAGTTTTCGGTTTTTACGTTCTGCGCTCAGCCCACAATATTTGTATAGGTAATTTTATCTTGTTTTATAGTGAGATACAAAGCAAGCGACAGCATATATATTATTTTCGGATTTTCCATTCGTAATATTATACATTAGGTATAAACATATACTGGTAGGCTCCGTGTTATCTAAGCTGGTACTAACATAGATTTTTTACTTTAATTTTTGATTTGAAACCTCGAGTAAATGTACAAACTTTCCTTTAGTCCACCGCCGTTGCGTATTGTTCCCATTTCCCATTCGCTGCTCGGCTCAGGACCGGGAAATTGTCGGAAAGTAAAGAAGGAAAAAGAGATAGAAAAAAAGAAAGGTTAAAACTACAACTCTTTCCTTGATTAAATTAACCTCAAACTTAGAGCTTAACAGGGGCTCGTTCCGTTCCTGATCGTACTCTCGTACTTGGTGTCCTTTGACATGATTCATCAACCCATATTGACAATTGATTGGATTGCTTCCTGGATTTATGTTCTGATTTTCTATTTTATTGTTTTTTTTTCTTCTTTTTTCTTCTCGGTTTCTTCGTCTTTTCACCCGAATTGACGATTGACGCAGACGACTCGGGCTCCTACTCTCGACCCTGTTACCCTGACTTGAATGGATTCCAAAAGTTGGCAAGATTTCCACGGCCGACAGTGTCTCAGAGTCATTTGGATAACGAATTCCCCGAGTGGGAGCATGATAATACAGCTGCCATGAAACTCGCCAAATCTCTCAAGGAGTCAAATGCATGACGTTTGTGTCTCCAATCCACGGTCCCCATCATGAACATTGCGACAACGACCACGTCCCCATCTCTCAATAGTAATAATGTCCAGCTCGTCCACAGCCATGGGAAGTCGAGTAATAGTGGAGGCAGTAATGGAAACAGTGGTAGTCTGATTCTGGGGAATGGGATTGGCAATTGCCACCATGCTCACGCTCACAGTCACCACGGCCATGGTCCCCCCTGCAAAGTGGATGGAATCAGTGTGAGTGGAGTGGACTTTGGGCCCGGCTCCGCAGCCGGCCCGGGCCAGACCTGTAATAGTCATTACATATACGGCTTTCATCATCACGGACATAACCATGGGATTGGACTCGGTCTCGGTCATGGACACGGGAGTTTGGCTGGACATGGATGGAGCCATAGTACGCATCATATGACCGCAGGAGAGGAGGACGACCTCAACGACGACGAGGAGGAAGACGAGGAAGAAGACGAAGAACTACAACTACAAAACCAACGACCAATAAATACAATGACTGCGACTGGGACTGGAGCTGGAAATGGGACGAGTATCGGGGTCGGTGGCGGTCCCGGGCCTGGGAGAGACATCCTGCTTGAGTCTTCGGGTTGGATTTGATCATTTGATGTGATGTGGACTTTGATTTGATTCCCAAGATTTCCCAGTAAAAAGCTCACTCTGCTCACTACTCACTCCTGACTCGACTCCTACGGTTACGGTGATGGTCTTAAGTCTCAAAGACTCAAAGAAGTGTGTCTGTTTCTGTGTGTGTGTGTCTGCGTTCTGTGTGGAAGTCGTCAAATAAGGATGATGATGATTTTACAGGAATATATATCGGAAATCGTATCCAGTCGCATGCCGTATGCGTATTTTCGTAGTACTCAGTGCACAGAGTACAGATGCAGATACAGTTATAGCAGTAGTATAGTGGAAGTGCTCCCTTATATAATAATACGAAAACGAAAACTGTGACGACGGGTTTCTCTTACTCTTGGAAATTACACTCACCCCAAATACTGACAGAGAAGATCGAGAGGCTGAGTGTTATGGCGAAGAGTGGAGTTGGACGTGGGGACAGGAATATAGGCCCGTGTTACTCTTGATTCTTGTCGAGAAATTGGGAAAAGCTATGAAAGTTTTGGAAACTCCAGTTTCTATCGACATTGCCATTGCCATGCCATGTCATGCCATGCCATGCCATACCAAACCATGGTCATAGAGTAGTCATAGTGAGCCAGGACCAGGAGAGACAGAGCTCACTACAAATTCTCTTCTTGTCAACTCATTTTCTCTTTTCACTCATGTAACAAATTACGGAGGAGGAACTTTTCTCAGTCAATGTTTTCCTAGCCAACCAAAAATAGACGAGCGGGGAAAAAGGAGTCGAATGGAGCACTCAAAATACGAAGACTGTACTCATTGAACGGGAATATATACTTTGAAATCTACTGAAATCTCTCAGAAAATTCTGAATCAAGGAAGAAAAGGACAGGAATGTCATGATGTCAGAAGGAGAGCAATTCATAGTATTAGTTTTTCCCTCCTTCCAACGGACGTACAACAGTACACAGTTCCATAACCTATGCCACCTTCATAAATTTATATGTCGCTCGTTCTACATTTAAAAATAATGTAAAAATGTTGTTACTGATGCGATGGGGGAGTAAATTTGAGCGTGGATTGTGATGGGGTCCCATTCCCCATTCCAGCATACAAAATACAAAATTCAACTATATATCTTTAATTATTACGAAATCAACAAATCAAAACCAGATAATTTTACCTATACATAAATTTAGTACATATTTGTCAGTACAGGAAGTAATACTAATGATAATTTTTATATTCAACAGTGCAAGTTTTTCGTCGTCAAATATAATTACTACAAATTAACGTTAAATAATTCTTTTTAATAAATTCTAGTGATACTTAATATAATTAAATTAATCATATTATATTTTACATGTGTAGTTAATATTAATACTAATATATACTACGTACCACTAGAACTTAACTCTGTAATTGAAACCGTAAGCCGTAACCTATACTGTTATATAAAATACTGATATATAAGACAAATTTTAAATACAGCATGCAATAGAAAACAACATTTTGTAGAATTTGAAGTAATAATATAAAAAAAATTGACAATTCAAAAAAAAATGTACAGAAGGGGAGGGAAAGCAGTGGATATAATTAATGAGTGCGTCGTAGATCGTCTTCGTCTTCGTAGATAGATACCTTGATACTTGAGACCTAAACCTAACAATTGTATTAGATTTATTAGCTGTGTAGAATTAGCATGTGCTCCTGTATGTACTACAAGCTACAGTTATAATCAGTATCAGTAATCAGCGTTAGTTAAGTTAGTTAGCTTTTATG
The DNA here is from genome assembly GCA_034695245.1 of Dicyrtomina saundersi. Taxonomy (NCBI): domain Eukaryota; kingdom Metazoa; phylum Arthropoda; class Collembola; order Symphypleona; family Dicyrtomidae; genus Dicyrtomina; species Dicyrtomina saundersi. Next base: position 3,246 of record JAQFZE010002289.1, on the reverse strand, counting down.
AGTGAAAATGAATGCCATCCAGTTGTTCCAAATATTCAAATGATGACGACAATGTACACTATAATATTACTATACAAGAATTGTGTAGACAGTACTTAGACGCTATCTCAAAGTAATACAAAGTCAAGCTGAAATGTGTATTATAGTCGGTAGTTACTTTTAGAAGCCGTGTGTGTATAATAACTCCATTGTGTAAGAATACTGATATATAGCGTGTGGCGGACTATGTGGGGAAGTGAAGTGTTCAGTGCTCTACTACTAAACTATGTTCTGTTATCAAGACGTTTCATTTTAGTCATGCCATTTAATCTACATAATCAAGTGTTCTTTGTTTAATGGTCAAATTCTCTCTGATTCACCCACCATATCTATGTCTACAGTCGGGAGACGACAGCGCGTCTTTCGACTCTGTCTACATATTTTCCATATCCATGAAAGTTGTTATGGTCGTTGTCCTTCTCGTTCTCGGTCTCGTTCCAGTTTTGAATTTCCAATTGCCAGCTGCTTTCCAGCTCCAGCTCCAGATCCAGATCCAGAAGAGCATCCGTGACTCAGACTGTGACTGAGTGAGAGAGAAAACGTTAGTTTTACGCTCAGTTTATATGCCGTTGCCATATCAGATCCAAGTCTCGCATTTTGTTACATATATTATATAGGACTCTGTCTCCTGCTGTACTGCCCCCGTCTTTTGGTTTGGATTACATTTTAGACACTTTGAGTATACAGTTGGCAGTTTTAAATTAATAGTTAATTCGTTGGTCGTTGACGTCCTTGTCATTGTATCTGTTTAATCTATCGTGTAATTATGTGTGTATTTTAAATATTAATTATTATCTTGCTTATTTTGTTTTTGTAATTTTGTTGCATTTCTGTATTGTATTATTCAGACTGACTATGTTTATATTTATTGTTGTATAATAATTATTAATAATTAAATAATTTAGTTAATACTTTGTTTGTGTATATATGTATATCGAATTGATTTGGTTCGTAATAATTGTAATTTTTGATAAGTTTGACTGTATTAATGACTTAATTGTGTATTATTTACAATATGTATTTAAATTTCTTCTTAAGTATATGATTAATTATGGTTTTGTATTAAATTGAAGATGATGTTATCTAATAATGACTATTACTGCTTTAAACAAACTACTAAACGATCTAAAAATCCGCTACTTATTGTTAGTTATATTATGATAATAATCATGTAGTATGTATATTTTGAATGTAAATTTTTCGCAGTTAAAAATGTCACAACATTACAACAACAATAATAATGTAAAATGTAAAAATGTAATGAAAATATAAGCGATAAGTAAGGGTAAAATTACAAAATAATTAATTAGCCAAGGTATATCTATAGGACTAAACGATGTAAATTAAAGTTAAAATTATCATTTTGTTTTTAAGTTTTATTGTGTAATTTCTACAGTAAATATAAAATATGTTAAATAAATAAATATAAAATCATAAGATTTACATGATGCGCCTGCATAATTTTCACTTTGGGGAGGGGAAGGGGGGAGGGGGGGGGGGGGAGGGACACGGTGTATGAAGAAGATCTGAGGAAATTAGTTACTAGGTGCTTTTATTTATTGCAGTTAGTATGTTAAGAGGTTCTTTGGAAAGAGGAAGTCAAAAGTAAAAGGTTACAGCGACAGCACGTGTATGTTTGTTGTGTTTTTTGTTAGGTAATGCTACTTAATGGAAGTCGTGGAGGAAGACGATGATGATGATGATGTGAGGACGTCAACGTCCAGATTCCAGATTTTCTAATGTTTCTCTCTTTCCTCTGATTCCTAATGAACTATCAATTAAATAATAAATTAGCTCACTAGCCAGCCTCTTGGTAGTTTTTGAGTATAATTCTATTTCTTCTCCCCCAGTCTCCACTCACTTCACTTGCTTTTACTTCTTTTAGCTAAGGAACCAGAGGCAGCCAGCGCCAGTAGCCGACTTGAAAGAACAAGAACGTCATCTTTCTTGAAGATCCAGACTCTAAACTTCAAAATGTTCTTTCTTTGAACGTGTCTAAAAACCAGTCCAGCTATTTAACTTGACCATTGAACTGCAACTGTTATTATGTTTTTACTCTTTTGCACCATTTTAAAAATTTGTAGCATCTACCTACCTACCTAAGTTTGTTATGTAATTTATCGTTTTACACCAGTGGAATTACTACAGTCTGCACACTCTTTAGTTTTAGTCTCGACTTCTCAACAATTTCAATATTCATAAAATTTCAAAATGTGTTTTGTTTACGCTTAGATAGGCCATTTTGCATCTTTCAAAATTAAAATAAATGTTTTGCACATTTCAAAAAGATGTAAAGTAAATGTTTTACACCTTTCAAAAAAGTGTAAATACAGCGTTTTGCACCTTTCAAAAAGATGTAAAGTAAATGTTTTACACCTTTCAAAAAAGTGTAAATACAGCGTTTTGCATCTTTCAAAAAGATGTAAAGTAAATGTTTTACACCTTTCAAAAAGATGCAGTTAAAACATTTGACACTGTTAGAAACTGTGTAAATACAGAATATTTTACACTTTGGGGAAATGACAATAAAATTATTTGCACCTTTTATGAAAATGCAATAGTTACATATAACACATTTTGCATTTATGATTCTCCTCTTGCTTGTCTACAGTTTACATTTCCCTCATCTCTCAAGAAAGATTTCCAGTGTACTTACTGTACAATTAGATCTGCTTTGTACACATAATATACATGATATAGAAACGATTCGAGAATCTCGGAAACACGTATATTGACACTGTCTTCCCTACACTGTTGATATACACTGTCTCTCGCTCCCAGGCTCTGTTTCTGGCTCTGGTAGTCAGAGAAAATTAACTAAAGGGTTGAATGTTGAATTGAAAGTGACTGTGACTCTGCATTTTCTCTGTTGCGTCTTACGGCCACAGCCACTGCCACGGTCATATAGCCAAAGCCAACTGCCTTAATGGTGACAGTGGTGATGGTGATGTTGAGGTCTTGGTCTTCGTTTGGATTTTGGTGAAAGGGAGGGAGAGGGAGGGGTAGGTAGGGATGATGATGATGATGGAGTAAAGGAAATTTTAAATATTCATTGGCCATGCCTCGTTGACTTTGTAGTTGAAGACGAAGTCGAAGTCGAAGACTGACTCCGTCTCTTAGTTTTCTCTCCCCTTCTTCGTCTTCGCCTGTACACTCAAAGGGACTCAGTCACTCACTCACTTATCGTCATCGTTAGACAGACACAGA
>JAQFZE010002288.1:0-14975 GCA_034695245.1 Dicyrtomina saundersi | reverse complement strand
TGTCTTAATGGCAAGCGTAATAGTGCGCCAGTTGTAAATAAAATTATACTATCTCTCTGCAGGCTTTTTTTAATCATTTCCCAAAGAGTTGCGTCTTCCTTGAAGAATGATTCAAGAAATAGTAGTTGCTACAATTCGAGGATCCTGTTGAATTGCCCATAATCATTTATATATTATGAATTTATGTATGTTAATATTATAGTGAAATTTTAAAAGTTATTCTTTGTTTTTCAACAATCATAATTAACTTATGTGAATGATGTGTTTTGTTCTTACTGTGTCTTTTCATGGCAAGCGCAATAATAGCGCCAGTTGTAAATAAATATTTACTTTCACTCTGACTGAATCTTTTAGCGTGATCATACAAGGTTGTAGTTAAGATCTTTTCTAAGCGTGCTGTCAAATACTTGATCGATCACAATTACCCCTGTCTACCCTATTGGTAAAATTATTCATATATTTGGTATTATCTGTTTCGCGGAAAGCCACTCGAAAAGCACTAATGATTTGAGCTCCAATTCTAAGTTTTGAAAATTGTATCATTTTCCGACCCCGGGCTTTGGACTTATCAAACACCACCCATAGGAAGTTTAAGGGAATTTTAGATCTTCGTTAGCTATTTTATATATGTAATTTATTGCAATTTATTATATTTGTTATATTTCAAAATGTAATTTTTCAAGTTTTGTTTTTTTAAGCCTTGTCCTTGTTATAAAAATATTTATTGTATTAACGAACCCAAACAACGGTCTCTTCGAGGAACTTTGGTTTGGAAAATTGTGTACTATTAAGTGTTCTGTTCATAAAAGGCTGTCACCTTATAAAATAGTTATTTTCTTTCCAACAGGAGAAACATCAAGCGCCAGTGGATGGAAATTAACGCTGTCACAAACACTCATTTTCTGCAAATGCTGTAAGATTTTACTCCACATTAATTATGCATCAATATTATGCATTACTACTCTATGTGTTTTTCAGTTTCTGGATGTTTTGTAATATTCTGTTGAGTAGTCCATAATCAGCCAGTGGACAATCACCAATTCTAGATGCTCGGTATTGAGATTTAAATACCTGAAAGTATTTAAAGCTAATAAATGCTGGGGAATCAAAACTAAACCTCGAGGGTTTATATGTAAATGCTCAGCGGATCCAATAGAATTCAGCTACGATCAAATCGCTGGAACTACCATTGAGAGAAAACTATTTTATCTCTTGATTTTCATAAAAAGTATTCGCCGCCGGTCAGAGCTCTAATTGGCCCACTCATTTGAAGGTGCGCAACTTCAAGTAGGGAATTATATATAAATGCTCGGTATATTTAGATTTAATTATTTTGCTTAAATGTATCAAGTTTTAAATCCCAAGTATTTAGTTCTAATTCTCCAGCATTTAGTTTTATATAATTTCAGGTATTTAAATCTAAATACCTAGAATTTAGAATTGGTGATTGTCCACTGACTGAATAATGTAGACGCAAACCCTTTGTAAATACGTAAATAGACTATGAATTAAAAAAAATATATAAAAAATATTGTACTCTATAAATGAAATCAAACTTATCGTCTTTGACCGATTAATCCCCGTGGCTCAATTAGTTACCGGGACCGGATTACCTACCGGGTCCGCAAGCCAAAAATAGGTATTAGGTGCAGTTTCCGTGTCTCAAATTATTTCCGAATTCCGTGTATGAAATCCAGAATTTGCATGGAATTGCTTTTAAAATATGTTCAAATTAAAATTAGACCTTGTAGTTTATTTAGCCGAGCACCACGTTCAGTTGCCCCATTTTTACATACAATTTCCAGTAGCAATCAAGTGAATTCAGACGAGTCGGAATTTATTGAGATAGTAATGATGATAATGAAAGCAAAAATGGGGTTTAAAATAACTATTCTGAATGAAAGCGATAAAATAAAAGATTTTAAGTATTACCAAATCAATGTTAGCTACTCTGACTCATTTATAAATGGTGATTTTTATAAGCCAAACCAAAACATTGAGGTTTGTTAGTTTCCCCATAATTACCATTCTTGAGAATAAATATCGGGGACCAAATAGCCCTCCGGGTCTTGATTAGTTAGCGTAGATCTCGGACCATTAAGTTATTAGCTTCGGAGGGTATTAATCAGTCAAATACGGTACTAACCTTCGTGTAGGCATTATCCTATACCCCGCCTACGGCTAAAGTTCGCGTACGGTAGACATTTGGCCGTCCCATGTTGTTTACATCGCTCGTTTTATTATTGTTTATGGCGTTTATGCTGTAATACGCGCAATAATCCATTCAAATAATACGAAAGCTTTGGCATACTGTCAGGAATGCATTAAAAGTATTCAGTTAAATTGAGGAAGTAACAATTGGGAAGCGCCATTAAAGAGACCTAAAAAATCTATATTGAAACCTAAAACAGGCTTGGTATTCTAAACAATTGTGCTTACGAATGGCGAAGTTAATTCCCCACAAGCCACAGGTACAGCTGTACCTAATAGTTGTTTTTAGCATAATCCCAATCACGTGAGTTCATGGGCCGCAAGGTAGTAACATAAAATGACTATCGTACTATCCGGTCGAGCACGAGTTCGTCCGGGCGCACTCCGGCGGAATCGACACAGTAGAAAACTTGAATGGATTGCCTTCGTGCAAGTTATAAACTAATTATTTTTAGTACCTTCAATTGAATTGCCAACATACAGTTTGAACTTTATTAATTTTAAGAAATAAAAATTTGGTAAAAAGCATAATCAGTTGCTTATAATACTTTGCTTTGTGTCTCTCACTATTATTTGTTATTATTATTATATTTATTATGTCTTTTGCATCTGCCTTTGCTAAAATAGAAAGTTGTTTGTTTCAACTTCAGACTTCTTAGGTCACGCTACTCCAAAAATATAGTACTCATAGCTTGTCGCCAGTACTACTGCGGCAGTAGTCACTTGCCAAACTAACTCTGTAGGGTCAGTGACTCATGCTGTAATGATTTAATTTTTTTTAATGCGCAGTAGTATAATATATATAATATTGCATACAAGTAATATGAAATGATTTTAATTCAAAGGCCTTACCGTTCGATGCTAAACCACGTTAATGATTTGACTCTTCAAAGAAGGTTGGAAATAGCTAAATCCAAGATGTGTGATGAGCAGAACTCATCTACCTCAGCCTCAATAAATAAAAATAATATTGCATACTTTAACAAAATCAACCAGATAATTCCAGAGAAGAACAGAATGTCAAATTTTGAGGGAGCTGATATTCCTGCTTCTGAAGAGCATGAGGTAAAGTCTATTTAGATCATTGATTCGAAATTCCATTTGATCCTCCAACATTTTAACATCCCCTTTAATTTGCGTTTTGCATAAGGACTTAATATGATTCCATATTTGTATTTCAGAGTGAGGAAGAGTTTTCTGGACTTCCGAACGACCAAACTTTTTCGTACGCGTATGCTCCTGTGAAATCCGATGGAAGTGCAGTACATTAATATTAGTTTCTACCTGCTACCTGCATTTATTAGCCGTAATATTTCTGTACTGTAAATCAAAGCTGGGCAAAAAATAACCTTGCACACTTCGTACCTTACATTTTTCGCTAAAAAATTACCTTACCGATATCTTACTTTTGTTTAAAATATCTTACCTACATCTTACTTTTCCAAACAAAATTACCTTACTTTATTTCTTAAATTTTGAAAAAATATCTTACCTACATCTTACTTTTTTCCAAAAACTCAATATATTTATACCTAAAAAAGTTTGTTATTGACTTTTTTAAAGCACCCTATTTTAAAAATTAGCTTAATAAAGATACCAAAATCAAGTTGTGAATAAAGTAGTGTCTATTATCTAAAATTGTATTTCTTAAAATTCGCACAACCGAAATATTAAACAATTTTTATTAATCAATATTATTGCATATCATATTTATTGTAATAATATATAGTGCAAGTAAGAACGCGGTAAGGAATATTTTTTTCCTTACCTACCCCTTACCTTACTTTCTGGCCTAAATTTCTTACCTTACCTACTTTGTAAGCTTACTTTGTGGGTAGGGGCCCACCTTTGCTGTAAATGGTGAATTCAGTATCGATTTTAAGCAAATCGAGATACTTCTTACAAAATAGCATCAATTACATAATATGTTCACCTGTATATATTATATTGTAATACTATTACGCAAGGTTAAGTTTTACAATCATAGATGAAACTTAAGATATGAACGATGTATAACTTTGGATATATTTTATTAGTTCGTCATTATACATACATTGTTGTGGGACATTTTGCTCCCTTGATTTGATTTGATTTGATTTGCTTTATTAAAATGTCAGATCTCTCAGTACAAATATACTGCTTTACAAAGAAATTACAAAGAAATCCCTGAAATTTTCCTCCCAACCCGTATCCCAGGACATTTTCCTCTTACCATCAAAATCACATCACTAAAAGAAACATGTTCTTTACAACAAATTTTTGCATTCGAAAGCATTCCTAAAAATATGCATTAATAAATACCGTATTTCCTGTAATACTGTAACAGCAGACGAGTCTGTAATATGTAGTGGATGGGTCTGGGAGTTTGAGTAACGGACGGGCCTATTCAACACACAATTATATGACACATGGCGGGCCTGTAATAGTACACGGGCGGAATTTGAATAGTTGACGGGATCCGTTATTGCAGGACATACTGTTGAAGCGATTTTGATCATGTGAGGAAAATGTCCTCGCCTACGAATAGGGAGGAAAATGTCCTGGAGGAAAACACCCGTTTCTCAATATACAGTTATATGTTTATGGACTGCTGATATTTTTCTGACTAGTGAGGATGATCATTTTTGACAATCATTAATTTAAGTGTAGTAACTTCTCATTTTCTAGCTGTAAGGAACTGTACAAGCAATGGTGGATCAAGAAAATGTTCGTCGAGGGGGCTAATCTTTAATTGACGACATTTTGAATTAAACTCCCTCTATTGCCCCATATTCAATATTTGCTCATTGTAGGGTTTCACATTCTTTGCCACCTCCGCCTCCCTGAATCCACCACTGGAGTTCAGCCTAAAGTTTTGTACTCGTGATTATGTCTTGTTATAAGAGCATAATTTAACTTTAAAACGCCTCAAAGCATCCCAGCTTACATTATGTGTGTACCATATTATATTTTACTGAAATTATAGTCAAATAAACTTACAGTATTAGTAAGCCAAGCCTTCATGTGCCGTAAAATTAATTTGTGGTGTTCCTAAGATAACTGGCAGTGTTGCCAGACCTGTGTTTTCCGCGGTGCCAATTCGCAATGTTCGCCAGATTTATAGTCATTAACAATAGTAAAATAAACGTTACCACTGACAACATTTTAAAAGGAAAGAGGTAAATACATGTTAGTTAACAGACTAGATCTGCACAATCCTTCAGGTAGTGTTCGTAATTATTCTCGGAAATATGCATAACTCATAAGCTGACGTTTTAAATGCACTTCCCTAACCAAAATTTCAATAAAATGCTAAAGCATGCATATTTCACCGTACACTAATATATAATAGGCAATAATTTGCTTACATTCATTTACCATATTTGAGCACAAACTCAGAAGTTAAATCACACTAAAACATTTTTTTACTTTATACTTTATACAGTATTTCATTAGTCCTCAGTTCTCATCCAGAAGCCATAACGCCAAGTAGCTGACGATTTATTCGGTATCAGTTGAATCGGTATTTGTTAAAGTTGTCATTGCAATGGTTGTAGAAATAAAAACTTCCATAGGTGGGAAAAGTTAGCGTTCGAGGGGTATATGTATACATTACATTAGGTTAGATGGAACTGTGACGGTGCAGTGTCACTATGGACACTGGCTTAATATTATTTGGTTGCATGTTATAAATATTTATTGTTGTCTTTGCTGTAGCTCTGTAATGTAAGTGGCATTTGAACCACAATAATTTGATTTTCATTTTTAATCTTAATTTGGCTTTCAAAGACGTCGCATGTATATCATTTTATTCTAAATTTTATATTTGCCCCCGATTTTCCCATTTAAAAATAATAAAACCTAACCTACCTATTCCTACTAATTCACAGTGCTTAATATTACTTTATTTTAATTTACTAATTAATTAAATAGCTGATAACGGCTTCAGAACTAAGTAAAATAGGAGGTTGGCTACAACGGGTCATTGCATGCAAGTAAAGTGATCAGGAACCTGATTCCTGTGGGACAGCATAACCGTGGGCCAAATGAATCCGAAATTGCAGCCCAAGTCCAGAGTCGAAATGAAAATAAATGCTGAGCTTTCGAACGAAAAACCGTGCGTAAACTTCTGTAAGTACGGCGCCGGATTTGTCCACCGTGGGACCGAAGTTAGATGCTTAGCGTACAGCGAATCGGTTGGATCAATGGAAAACAACGGTAAGGACTCTTGTGGGTCTGGTACAGGAGCACAGGTACGAAATGGCTGGGTACGAGTGGTGCTTGTACGAGTAGCGCCGGAAGGTAGGTGAGTCCTAAAGATAATTTACGTCACATTATTTACGCTGATCTCTAAGCCGCTTAACCGTTTACCCAATGTTAACGTTATGACAGCTGGATAATTTACGTGACATCATTTTTAACGAACTATGGTCCATAGTCCATTTAGACAAGCAAGGAAGGGTTCACAAATGATGTTATCATTTTGGCAGGTAAGTGGATTTGAAAATTCCCGATTGACAGTGTTTTCCCCCACCATGACAATTTTTTGCGTTTCTCACTAAACAGACAAATGTAGCTAACTAGTAAGATTGGTTGGGTTGGAACTTACACTGTTAGAACTTGACTTGATTTATACTAAATAAGTGATAATTTGTTTGACATTATTTGTGGGCCATACCTGATTTAAAGTGGTAACATTGGGAGTGATGTGGTACTAAACAAATAATAATTTGGTCCATCTATGAGAAAAAGTGATGACATGGAAGTGAGGCGGTACTAAACAGGTGATAATTTTGTTGACATCATTTATGGACCATCTTTTTGTTGATGTGATGACATGCAGTTGGGCAGTACTAAATAAGTAATAATTTCCGGAAGGTCGATATTGTTTATGGACCATTTCTGAGTCAAAGTGATGGCACGGGAGTGAGATGTTACTAAATAGTGAAAGTAGGGTTGACATCATTCATTGCCCATCCCCGAGTTTAGACTAAATAATTTAAACAATCCTAAAGTATCTTTACAAGTAGAACAAGTGTTACTTAATAGTAAAGTGTATCATGTTTGTAAATATGTATTTATTGATGAAATGAATTACAAAGTAAGAGGTCATTGTCATATTACAGAATAATTTAGAGGTGCTGTTCATAATTCATATAATTTAAATGTAAGAACCTTTTGAAATATTCCAGTATTTTTTTTCATAATTGATCTAGATATGACTTTAAATATTTTTAGGATTTTGTGTATTGGAAATAGCGAAATATAGAATGTATTTATATGCATATAAACATTTAAAACCGAAATGGGGTAGTAATGCAGAAATAACTCAGACTAATACCGACGAATTAAAGCTATAAGTAAGAACTAATGATTTTAATGAAGATATACATAATATTGAATTGTCGTATGATACTAGTTATTTAAAAATTAATAATATATTTGCCTTACTCATTATGAAGTTTGAAATTGGTGAGCCACGGAGAAAATTGTGTGCTTCTCAAGCTCTCGCCCTTTTCCGTTGCTAACATTGAACCAGCATATACGTCAAGTATACCGTACTCAGTTTAAGATTTTTCTGGGTTTGGGAGTGGGTGAGTGATAAGACGGTTACACGCAATCGGATCTTTAGGAATAGTTGCTGGTATTTCGATCTGTATCTCGATTTGTATCTCGATCTGCTCTCATGCCTCGTCACTCTCAGCGACAGGGATAGGCGAGGAAGGAAACAGAAGCCAAGGACATTAGTTAAACTTTCCTAATTTGTATACCTTCCTCCACTCCATCCTATCTCTGTGTTTTGAAGAAGCTGGGTATGGGAGAAGGTGCAGATAATAAATTTAGTTATCGGAACTCTGGGGCTGGTGGCTGTGGCTGCTTGTTGCGCATTTCTCTCTCTCCTTGAATAATTAACCAGATGCATCCGGATAACTGATTTGCGTTATCTGCTCAATCGTTTCTCAAATAGCAGTACTTGCATATTTGACAACCCACCTTGGAAAATAGAGTAGTCGGCGTGATAGTTATTCCTGGAATAGGACTTTATTGATGCCGGAAATCTCATAGAGATAAGTAGATTTAGTAATAAGTTGATAAGAAAATCCAAAGGCTATCCACGCGACTGTGCTTGCAGAATCCACTTATTGGGTATGTCCGAGGTGAATTTCTTATAACAAATTTTTCTAGTTAAAAAGAAAATGGTTCGGTAACGGACTGGTCCAATGATTATCAGGTGCGAATCTGTGAGCGTGCCTGATATGATACCCAAAAGATACATACATACATGCATACATACATACATACCTACATACATACATACATACTTACATACATACATACATACATACATACACATTATGAATAAAAACAAATTAGGTTGTTTTAAAATAAAAACTAATTAAATAATTGTAACAGAGTTTAGAGGATTAAGATCTAAAATGTTTGTATATTCTATCGAACCTGGTTATGAATTTCTATTCTGTGATTTATAGATTAAGAAAAGAGCTAACGTTATACCTAGACATATTTTAAATGAATTTGAGATTGATCAGTATAAAAAAACATTGTATGGTAAAATACAAGATGTTTGATTAGCTAAAAGTTACCACATTAGCTCATAAGAATCATAGAATTATAAAATAAAATAAATTTAACAGTGTAGTGACACATATTTTGAAATGTCTTATATTTGAAATGTCTTAATTTGAAACATTCGTAATGGTAGATGCTACTAAATTTAATAGAAAATCTATAAATAATCAAAGCTAAAATATAAATATTTAGTAACATGAATTCACCTACACATACTTCTCACAATTAAGCATTGTATGCAGACAACCTGGTAGAATATTTTGTAAATACGTGTCTACTTAAGATACAGTGTACTGTGCAAACTACTGTACTTAGACAGTGTAAGCAATTGGTTTGTGTGCAAAATTCTAACAATAAATGTGCGTAAATCTAAATTCATGCTTTTTTATAAATCTGTTGTGATGTAATAAGTTTTAATACCCTACACCTATCGTCTAACGCACCTACGGAGTCTTTTAGCATTTTTTTATTGACCAAAATCAAAAAACAAATTATTGTTCGGAGATTTTGTAATGCTAAGAAATCAGCAACAAATGTAAAAGTTTATCAAGCAACTAGCAGGTTAGCAACCCGATGGGTTGAAAATAAAAAAATGTATATATGATTTTCACGTTTAGCGGTTACAGTAAATAAAATGTTGCACTGATTGTGATCAAATAGACTTAAGGCATGCCCAATGCACGGTATAACGCTAAAGTAAAAGACTTCGATCGGAGGCCGGCACAGGACAAAGTTAAGCTTTGCCCACAGGCATCCTCGGGGTCAGTTTTTACCAGAGATTCGCCCGCATTAAGCTATGGCACAGACTTGCCCAGGGTTAGCTTAAGTCACAACCTTGCCTGGGTCCAGCTTTTGCGCAGCCGTGCCTGAAGTATGTTTTAATTAGTTACTTAAGCTGATTACCCAATGGTCGTCAACATCTTCGGCTCAGTTATGATGTCAGGTTAGCCCGGAATTCTTTATGCGGGTTTAATTTATTGCATGAGAGTCATGTTTACAAAAGAAGTAGGTAAAACCTGATCGTGTACAATATAATCTTTCACTTGCCATCCGAAGGCCCGGCTGCTGCATCTACATTTTCATTGGAGCACAGGCATGGAAGGGTTAAGATTTTTTGAAAACCTTGGCTCGGCCAAGTTTTTACCAGATGCTTCGCATGGTATAATGAAAATTGGAAATAGTTGAAAACTGTAAAACTATAAAAATATTATTGGTAAGTGATACTGCTAGGGAAATATTCTTACGAAGTACAGCGTTGACTTGAGTGTTGCTGCTGTCATGCAGAGTAGACATGGATACGATGTAGCTATAAGTGGCAACCAATATAAAATTGTAAACAATAGTTCTTTTAACTTTTACTTTTTACTTTACTAAACTTTTCTCTCTCTTAAAATCAATTTCTTGACAATTATTCAGAAAAATAAAAACAAAATAATTTTGGCTGACCATTACTTTTTTCTTTTTTAGAACTTTTTCCATTAGTTTTTAAACTCTTCCTTGCTCAAATTAATTTTGAAAATAGGAATAAATACTTTTTTACTGGGCTCAGTGCCAATCAGGATCACTTAATTTTTGAAATTTTGTCGTTTCGTGATTGGCGCAAAGTCAAAAAGTGTAAATCAGCCATAAAAAGTTTAACGCAGGTTATATCTAACATATTGCTAAACGAATGATGCCAAAATGTCAAAACGCGTCGAATACTACAACCTTTCGGGTTGCCAAATTAGTAGTAGTTTTTATTTTTTGCAATCAAGTCAGAAGTAAGTTGGCCCCTGGCGCCGGGCATATTGGCTGCAGTCAATGTCTTGGTAAAATCTTAACCCTCCCAAGCTTGTGATCTAATAAAAATATAGGTGCAGCAGCCGGTCCTTCTGGCGGTAGGTAAACCATTATAATGAACAAAACAGGGTGAATTTAAAATCGCACAAAACACGCAGAATAAATTTTTACTTACTCCTCTTGTATAAAATACTTTCACACAACACATTTACCCTCCATATAGGTAAAGCCTAAATTCCCGTCTAATCTGATATCAAAGCTGTGCCCAGACATGTCGGTGATCGTAGCGAAATCAGGTTAAGTATGTGGTCAAAACCTACTTCGAGCGCGCCTGCGGAAATAACCTAACTCGGGCAAGCCTTTGATTGAAGCTTAGCCGCGCAAGGTTGTGATTAAAGCTTATCCTCTGCAAGCCCATGACCATAACGTAATGCATGCAAATCTTTGGTCAAAACTTACAAGTCTGTGGGCAAAGCTCAACAAATTTAATAGTATTGGGCAAAGTATTTATTTTAGGCAAGCCTTTGGTAAATGCTTAGCCCAGCCAACACTGCAGTAAAACCTTATTCTGGCCTCCGACCAAAGTCTTCTACTACAGCGTTACCCTGGCGAGTCACTTATTAAAATTTACCCCAAGCAAGTACGATTCCATAGTGTAAACCGGGCAAGACTCTGGTCGAAACTAACTCATAGCACGCCCATGGGAAAAACTTAAACCCTTAAAAACTTATACCAAGCAACCCTCAAGTCGATTTGACCACATTAAATGCAACATTTTATTTACTGTTACAACTAAAAGTGAAGAATATATGTTTTTCATTTTTTAATCGCAACCCATCGGGTTGCTACCCTGCTAGTAGTTACTAAATTGGTCAAATGCATTGCTGAATAAAACTAAAAAATACTAATTAACAATTTCTCGGCTGAGATATATATTATTATATTATTATTAATAAATAATTATATAATTTTAATGAATTATTGAAAATAATTCTTCGTTAAGCTCAAGGTTTTTTCTCTGTGTAAAAATGTTTCCACCAGTTTTTAAACTCTTTTAAATTTGAATTAATTTGAAAATGAAATAAATAATTTTTTATCAGGCTCTGTGCCAATCAGGATCGCCGAATATTTAAAAATTTGAATTGCAAGGCCCTGATTGGGTAAGAGCAGAAAGTGTAAATCGGTCATAAAAAGTGCAAAACACAATATTTCCATGATGTTATTGAAAGAAAAAACTCCTCACTTGAAGGCGCATCGATTAATACTATAGAAAGTGTAAAAATCCGGCGCTTCGCGCCAGATTTGCCGACCGTGGGCCCGAAGTAGATGCTGAGCTGGTAGCGAATTTTGACTTCAACAAATGAGTTGAAACTTATTTTAGCAACGCTAAAAGACGATCCATGGGGAATCCGTATTTTATCGAAACAGTAAAGGCTATTCCTAATGTTAAATTTCTTAGCATTTCCTCTCAGAGCACGCAACTTACGGACTGGAAGACAGGCAGACCGATAGACAGACATACTGACATACCAAAAGAAACAGCCACACAAAACGAAAAACAGACAGACTGAAAGACAAAGTTATAATTTTGCTGACATCATTTATGAAACCCCCGGAGTTAAAGTGATAGCTTGGGATTGGGGATTTAATAAATAAGTGAAAATTTTGTTGACATCTTTTATGGATCTCCCCGGAGTTAAGTAATGGCGTGGGAGTGAGAATATAATAAATAAGTGATAATTTTGTAGACATCATTTATGGACCCTCCCCCCCCCCCTCGAGTTGAAGTGATGGCAGAGGAGTTGATATATACTCAATGAGTGCTAATTTTGTTTACAACATTTTGAGACCACCTGGAGTTAAAGTGGTAGCTTAGGAGTAGAGATGTAACAAATAGGTAAAATTTTTGTTCACGTTCTTTATGGAAACCCCGGAGTTAAAGTAATACCATCGGATTTGATTCGGTATATGAAAAATAAGTAAAAATTTTGTTGACATCATTTGTGGACCACCCCAGAGTTGCATTAAACGATGTCATGGGTAGTGGTGATGGTACCAGTTAAGCATTGATTACACTGTATTAATAGTAGTGTGTAGTGAATAGTGAATAGTAGTGAGTTAACGTAGTGTTATAGTTTTGACATTGGAGTGGAGCAGTAGGGAAATTGTGATAATTTGTGAGACATCTACATATACCATCACTAAGGATGTACAAAGCTAAGTACCTATGCTAGCAAGATAAATTTATTTGTAAACTTCCACATAGGACACAAAGAATGACAGGAGAAGGTTAGGGCCCGGACACCAATGGCGCCATCCAAATTTACCAAAATTTGGAATCCACTCTCCCGCTTTGTTACCTTCTTAAGCATTTCGTAAATGGCTATATATTACGTGGGGCGTCTTGTTTTTTCAAAGTGGCCCACCCTCGAATTTGGTGGCGCCATTTGTTTTACCCCTAATTGACATTACATTAAAGTACATACAACTGCCTAGAAATATAAATATAGAAAAAATGTAAGAGTTGCTCCTTACAACTGCTACCTGCGACAGACAGACAGACAGACGAAGGACAGACAAAACCATTTCATTAGATGCTCAATGAGCTAACGCTCAGTATCTAAAGAGTGGTTCTTTGGTTGAAATCATTTTTGGACTATCCCTGAGTTAAAGTGACGACATAGGAGTAGTGTTGTAACTTGTGCACAATGTAAGTAGTTTTTTCTTTTTATTATGAGATTTAAAATTAAAAAATGTTGTGCACAACTTGAAGAGCAATTGTGCTCCATCACAGATTGTTCTCTTATGTTAAATCCCATAAGGGAAAAGAACTATTGTTAACAAGTTACAACACTACACGGGAAAGTGGCAGTATTAATGTAGTAATATACTGTTTGACATTATTTATACGCTATCTCCAACCAATACAAGCCTGGCGAGGCGCTTCCATGGTCGTGTGAAAGTTGTTTAAAGAAAATCGGTGCGGCCTGTAAGTGGATTCGAAAATTGTCAAATTGCACAATGTTTAAAAGCTCCTCCCCTCCGTCCTGCCCCCCCCCCCTACACAACGACATTTCCTGCGTGTCTGACGTACCAGACCATCAGACTACAGACCACTGAAAACTGTAGCTGAGATTGGTTGGGTCTGTACTATGAGATATACTTGTATTCGCCGCGCAGAACTTTAAAATTACGTATGTACATGCACATTCTCTAATTTTTTTCAAGTATTCATCGGTTTTTTGGAAGCTCACTTTCCTGAATTTTGACATGGGTCCATTCAACTGTTAATTGTGAAGAAATGGTTAGTCGGAGAAAATTAAAAAAACAATACAGACCTGCCTGCTCGCATTTGTGGTCGCTTAAAACTTGTTTCATGAAAATCGGATTATTACTGTGACCTGTAGTGTACGGCCAACAGACGGACAGACAGACAGACGGACATGACCATTTCATTATGTGCTTAAGCTCAGCATCTAAAAATCCGACCCTTCGCGCCGGATTTGTCGAAAGTAGATGCTAAGCTGACAGCAAAATTTTGGTTTAATAAAAGAGTAAAACTCCATTGTGCCAACGCTCAAATAACGACAGCGCCTAGCTACCCTTCCACCTCGTCCACTTGAATTTTAAATTTTATTGAATGTGTGGTCGCACGCACAGTTTTATCATTTCGGCGTGAAGGACGGCAGGTGGCAAGAGGTTTGCCGGTGATACGAGTGGTGTGGGTATGACTGGAGAGGGTACAATTATGCTTCAAAACCTTCGGCTTAGAAAAAATAGAAGCCAGTGCGAACGCTCTTTGTACGAAAATTCTTGATACGCGTGGGCTAGATAGTGGTGTAGATACGAGTGGCACGGGTACAACTAGTACGGGTAAGATAAGTAAGAATTCGTATAGTAAGATTACGAGTCGTGCCAGGACGATTTGTTAAAGTTTAAATCAGATTAAGGCTATACGTGCAGAAACCAGTGGTCCCGGTAAATACTAGACTAGGTTCGAGAATATTTGGTAAGAGTGGTGCCTCCACAAACCGTGTTGGCCGCAGTAGTACAATTACGACGGCTACGTTGAACAAAATTTAAAGTTGTAAAGGGGGTACTTAAACCTATCAAATTTAAAGGACGTCATTTTGGACGATCCCAATAAATCAGTAACCCATATATGTAGGTATTTTCGTGACATGTAAGTAAAATAGGTTGGTAAAAATTTTAAAGTTTGAAATAGCGATACATAAAATAATGATATTTGACGGACGTCATTATGGACGATCCCTGAATATCTATAACCTATAAAAATATGTAAAAGCTTCAAATAACTCCCGAGTCCCTATCAACTCCCGGGTCCCTTGTAACTCCCGGGGTTTGAGGGAACGTTTCAAATAACTCCCGGGTCCCTATCAACTCCCGGGGTCCCT
>JAQFZE010002287.1:0-14979 GCA_034695245.1 Dicyrtomina saundersi | reverse complement strand
CCTATACACCTATACACCTATCCAATTATATCCATAAATACATTCCTATAAAAATTTATGATATACTTCCTAAAAATAATACTTGCACCTTTATAATAATTATATTAAATATGTATATATACAGAATTTTAAAATAGAAAAAAAAATCAAAACATGGACATGGAAGTACAAGGGCGTGTATTATGTTATACTGTAGACAGATTGCCTCAAAGGGTGGTTGCGTGGTTCTGCCTCCGACATATTGCTATTAAAATTTCCCTAGTGTCCCAATGCAGTGGTCAATGGTCAATGGTACGCGTATACTCAAAACTTGAATAGATTTATTTATTCATGTAGTAGGTAGGTATATGTACGTTAAATTTGTGTAAAGATGAAGTAGTATGAACATGGACTTTGACTTTGGGAGCCAACAAACTCCAAGTCCAAAGAAAAACATAATAAAAACTGTTATGAAATTGCTTCATCATTTTTTTTAAAGATTTTGTTTAGATACTCGCACTTCTTACGGCTAGCTGATTTAAAGGACACACCAAAAAAAGGGAGGTAGTAAAAAAAAACTTTTTATTTACAAATGAAAATCAAAAATAAAATGATCAATGATCCGTGAGAGCCTACTGTACTCTCTACTGTCACTGTCTGTAGCATCCTCAGATTTAATTTAACAAAGTCTTCTTTTTCTTTTTATAAACACGAGCAGTCTATTATACAAACTATATAGACATAACTGTACACTACTTCACACTGACAGTCCTTCCACCTTACATACTCTTTGTCCTATTCCTGTGGTTTGCTTTCCTATATGGCTTCAGCCAAGATAAGATCCATATATAATTACTATATCTATAGGTACATCTATATGACTTTATTTCAATACGAACAAAACACTAAAACTAAACTATCATCTACCTGACGAACCACAACGGCAACAGGACTCACTCACAATGACAAACAACAACGATGGGATGTGGAAGAAAAAAAACTGGGCTGAGCAAGCAGACTTTTGAGCCTTGAGTCTTGACCGTCTTCATCAACTACGCCACATCATGCCAGGCTTGTATATAATAATAATATGTAGTTGTCCTTTTCGCGTACTTTACGGGTTGACACAACAACTAAGAAGTGACAACTATTTAAACACGACTTTGACGAGTTATTTCTACAGAAGACGGAGTCTCACAATGACCAAAAGAACAAGAACCATATCATATCATCATCATACCTGTAATCACCAAGTGTGTAACATCCATCCAATATCACCATCTCCATCCCCATCACATCTCTCCAACAAAACCAAACGAATCTCACTCACTTGGCCTGACTGACGTAATCGAAATCGATTCCCACTCAATTGACACGGAGTACACACACATTGATTCTGACTTGGATTTAAAAACGTAATAAGTAATATAAACAATCTCATAACCAGTCTCACCTCGTCATCGTCATCATCATCATTATCACCTTTTTTTCATTTTTTTTTCCCCTCATTTTTATTTTTCCACATGACCAAATGCATTGTAAAACCCTATGTGTGTGAGTTCATGTAGATCCGATGGGAGATAAAGACTCGATATTTCTCAGCAGATGAGAATGATTACACAAGTTTTCATATTTCACTTCACCGTTCAATTCATTTGACAGTCTTTAAAGTAAAAAATAAAAAGTTCTATATGGTATTCAATAACGCCAACCATCGTCCATTCACATTCCTATCCTTTTTCCCCCCTTCTCCTCCTTTACAGTTCCACGACAGTAAAATCGTGACAACTTTTTTTTCTAGTTCTGGTCAACAACAAGAGCACTAGTTCAAACTTGCATCTCCAACAACGGTCTGGGCTACGGTGACGGTGACGGTGTACATTACTTACCTAATTTCGAATGATACAGGTGTACACGTTGACAAGCTCGTAATGACTACACATTAGAAATATCATCGCATCCCATAATATGTGAGTACATGACATAATAATATTATTTACTTAATGCGATCTCCCATGATATACGATACTCTGATTGTGATCACCTTAAAACAGAGTCCAGTAATAAGGAACAATACTTTGTGACAAAGCCAAAAGGGTTAAAAAACGTACGTAGTAAATGTGTAAATGTAAAAATGAAATGTGGATCAGTGATGCAGTTAAAATTGTAGAACATAGTAATAATCGTGAATTGTGATACACGTTATGTTGTGTTATGTCAATCATGAGTCCTTAGCACACCTTATACCATTGTGTCCACGTCTAATCGTATAAGTTCCCTATACAGTTGACAGTGTAAACGGGAAAGATCTCTTTAACGTCTCAAACTCACACTCATATGACACATTAAACAAGCAACAAAAAAAAACGGTGTCACCGAATCCATTACTCATATCTCTACATCGTAATTACATCACCCTTAATCTTAATATGGGGACTATTACCAAGTCATTTGACAACAATAAATTTTGACTTGACAATTTTATGAGTGTCACAACACAATCATTATGACTAACATACTAACCAGTACCTACTAACCATATTATAACGATATATCAACGATGGTCATATCTTTTAGTGGTAGGTACCTATAGGTAGGGGTTTATATTAAAATTCAAAATTACAGGGAAATAAAATCCTACATAATAATTTGAAGCTCAAACAAGAGCAAATGTTATTTCCAGACTGAAAATTCTTCTAAAAATTCTGTAATAATTTGTAAATAGCCCACATTTTGTACATTTTATTGTTTCGTACAATAAACCACATCGTCCTCCCATGAACATCAAAAACAACAACAATAACAAAAACAAAGGCAGAGCAATAAAAATAATTGTACATGAATGTTGAATGTCGGAAATCATTATCGTTCCAATTACTCTCGAACCCTTCATTTTCATTCTAAAACTAAAACAATAGAATGAGACAAAATCAGGAGCTAAAAAAAGCCATATAGTCCCTCCACATGCTATCTCTGTCAACAAATCATCCGGGTTTTTAAAAGTCTCGCTCCCATCTCATGCGGAACTCTCAAGTATGTTACTGTTTCCCAAACATTTCCCCCCATCATTACTCGCATGCACTCCGAGGGCTGAGCAACTGCGAGAGCTGAGTACAAATAATAGTAATAATAATACTGTAAACAAAATTACAACTACAAAAATGACAAACAGGCGAAAATATCAGTGAAATAGGACAATAAATTATCATTACGCTCTCAATCCATGACATGACATCCCTATATATTATCATTACCAGAACACAATATATAGTGGAAATCATACTACACACATATACGACACATCAAGACAAAGACAAACAGAATTTTGCACGTATCACATCACATCACATTTCACAAGCATATCGCATCCCAGAGTCCCATCAAGATCCAAATTGTGAAGTGTTCGACTTGGACTCATAAGTGCCACAGTGGACTCAAGAGTCGTTAAAAAGAAGAACCGTTTGTTTCCGGAAAATGAATAGAAAAATGTTGGGATTAAAATATTATAGGAATTGGGGAAAAAAATTAAGTTGGGCGCTATTGTTATACATTCTGAATGTGTATCTTGGGCTTGGATCTTCTCCACTTCATCATCATGATGTTGATGGTGGTGGAGGGGAAGGAGGAGGGCCAGACTGAAGTACGAGTTGAAGAAGCGCCGGTGCCGGTGCCGGTACCGGTACCGGTACCGAGAGCAGTTATGTGAATACGTGGCGGGCTGTAAAATGGTTAAAAATGTGCAGAGTGAAGATACCCAGAGAGATAGACGAGACAGGTAAGTAAAAGGATTGACTGGTACTCATAGTTTCCCATTTAAAAAAGAAGATGTGATGAGCGGATACGATAGGAATATGAGGACGAGGGGATGTGGATTTATAGGGATTTTTCAAGGGGAAGTATTTTTCATAGAGGCGTGAAAATATCTAGTTGACGCTTGTCACGAAACTAACAAACGGATAAACAAAGCAGAATGCGGAACATAACACAACCATACACATCCACACACATACAACAACAGCAACAAGACGAACCGATTCCATTCCTGTACATATTCCCATTTCTATTTCTATACAACAACAACGAACCCAGCCAACAATGAAAACTGACTTGTTGTGAGAAACTACCCAGACTTTTCAAAGGATAAATCCTCAAGAAACTGTACAAAAATTCTTCATGTAAAACTTGAGAGTAAAATAGGAAGGAGGGAGTATATAGCAAAGTCTTTTGACTCTCGGACTTTCCTGTCTCAAACTCACGTTCAGCAAAATGTGGACAAATTTAGACTCAACATGAAGCAGGAGTAGAAACAGAGAGACAGACGGAGGGTGTTAGATAAGACACCTTAAAATCTGTCCTCTAATTTCCATTCAATGATCTCATCCAGCCCTTTTTCGTTTTCGTCAAAATTTTGTTGGTTTCGCAGTGAAATCTTACACACATAGGTAGATGAAAGACAGAGCAGAGGGACGTCGTCGAGGCAGAGTAGACTCACCGACAAAACGACAACCAAATGTAAACTAACGGAACATATTGCACTAGGCACTCAGAAATGCAAATACGGAGAGAGAGACTGATACGATACACAGTTTACTCTCTCACAGTTCTTGATATTATTATGATTATTTATTCAGCATTCCCCACCACGAACTTGTCAGTGATAGCCAGTGGTCATGGAAAACACACATACACTCAAATCAAACGTCTAGCTCCATTTCGGCAGATATAGGAAAGTACCTCAATGAAGTCTATTAGTCCATATGAAGTATATGAAATAAAAAAAACCGTAAGCTACGCTCTACGTTCTACGTACCTTACGCAATTTATCAGTAAAACTATAAGATATTATTTTACCCATGTTGTGTTGTTATGTACAAACACGACTAGGACTCCAACTACATGAATGGCAATTGGAAATACACGGTCAAGTTCATTCTTATAAATTATTGTACCACAAACACTCGAGCAGTCGACTCCAAATCCAACAACAAATTCCGCAAAAGAGGCAGTTACCACGTACGTCCACCTCTAATGCACAATGTGTACCGTACTCTTTCTGTAATCTGTCCATTAGTCTTTCTATTCTCCTAAATGCAAATCAAAATGCAAATCATATGGATCAACGGAAATCCGCCTCTAAATCAGTTATTTTTTTTTGTTCAAATTTTAAGTCTCCATCTCACCCCGTCTCCTCTTCATCTTGTCCACGTCCATCCCGCATCTTCCCAATTTCCCACATCCAAATCAAAAATCAAGCCATATTCATTCAGAAAGAAGATAAAAAACAAAACAAGGGGAGAAAAAACCTAATGCTAAAGTGAGTGCTTGAGAGAGGAAAACATCGATCCAATATTTCAATATTCATCCACCTTGGGCAGTCAATTTTTATCCGGCAACTCTCGTCACTCTGAGCATCAACAATAAAACTGATGAGATTATAAGATGCAACAAAAAAAACATAAAAATGAAATTGTAAGAAAAAAAACATAAAGTTTTTGAACGGTTCTGCATTAAGACAAAATTACACCCTCGTCAAATTCTTTCCCATCCCTCCATTGTCCATAGTCCACACACAATCCATAGGATACAGTTTATTGACATTTATTTGAAAAGTGAGGAAATGGAATGAAGGAAAGAGCAGAGAGGTGAAGCATTTGATCATGTCAACACTCTCTGTATCCTATTACATGCATACAAGGCGAACGAAAGCGATATGCACCCCGTAGTACATCCTCATCTCAGAAGACAGTACAGAACGGATTTAATTTCTTGAAGAACCTTTAGACGGAAGATTGTTGTGTGAGCTCATGACACAGGAGACCGCCGCGATGCTTCGTGTAGTTCATCTCTCCCTTCATTCAAGTTGACGTTCCAAAGGTAATGCTAATGTCTTTGATGAGTACTCATCACTGTCGTTAAGCTACGTAACCTCCGAACATCACATTACATCCTCGCAGTGTCTCAGTCGGATTAAATAATGAACAAGAAAGAAAATTGCAATTCCTTTTGATAGTCCCTATAGACGAGTGGAGAAGTCTCCTTCCTTCCAAACGTGAGTCAAATAACACACGTAGTGACTAATATACATATAATATGGACACAGAAACACATTCCATAAACGCTCGCATCTCTCCCTCTGACTTCTGACTCGGACTCTGACTGACTGACGATGAGCTTCATTGGACCACGTTCGAGTGATTATCTGTACTTACGCATTCATAGACTACGTGTTCCACATTGAACATTGAGCGACAACGACAAAACAGAAACAGGTATACTGAGGAGATGCGAAGACGAAGATGAACCAAGGCTACATTATCGCATTATTATTATTATTATTATTATTGTAGAAAATATATCGTAAGATATGTACACCCTACAAAGCAGCCCATTCCCTCTACCATGCATGCACACAGGGAGAATCAAAAATTCCATATATAATTTCCTTACTTAACTTTGAGCACGAATTCATTGTATCTGTAATCTGTATGTTAAATACTGTACGCAGTCAATAAGTATCTCTCTCTCTCTCCCTCTTTCCCTGTGGACTGACATGACAGTGTGAATGAACTTGAGATGAAAATCAACCCCCTGAACAACTTGAATTCGTGAATTTGATTTGAAGTTTTGAATTTGCATAGGCTATAAGATGCAGATGCAGAAGCAGAAGAAGAGTTGCCTTTCCCCTTACGAGACACGGTAGAACTGCAGTGCAGTGCTGTAGTGTGGAGCATATTGTATATGGTAGGCAGTGTCTCTCAGGTCGATGTGGACAAATAATTTACCCCCACCACCTATTATTATCATTCTTATAAAAAAATCACATTTTTCTCTTCTTTTCTGTCCTCACTGTAGAGTCTAGATTAATCTAGTCTGTCTCCTACACAAGAATTCAAAAGAAATAAGACTTGATTTTTTTTTTAAATCCTCCTCCCTGTATCTATCTCCTCATAGAATAGTATTATAATTATAATCAGTTAACTCCCATTTCAACTTTTAATGACTCCACCATTAACCTCAATAGCATATTAGTATTCTTATTTGTCAATTTTTCTCAGGAAAAATTTCATGTCTTCATACTTGGAACATTTTAGTTTCCGAGCAGAATTTAAAATCAGATCGTGTTTGTATTATTCAAGTATTGAAATTCAATGAGAGAGCATGCCCACATATATCAGTAAGTAGGTACATACTTAATATTTATGTGTTTTATTATACCAAAAAAAATGTGTATTATGAAGTAACTCAGAATCACATTCAAAATGAGGTGTATATATGATTTAGATATATGGAATAGAAGTCATAAGAATACGAAAAACGAATATTTATAATTGTTATGTGAACACTTATTCGATTTTTTTCCCTTTTTAATTCTCGAGGAGAGAAGTGTATAGTGGAGTGGAGTGTACGGTAAAATATTTTCAAAACGTACACGCGAGCGCCACAGTCAGCATAACAACAACAACAACAACAAGAATAATGTGAGAAAGGGACAATAGGAAACTATATGTCTACTGAGCTACATACATAGTAATTATATATGAGCTTGAGAAAAGTACAAAAGTACATGCTACGGAAAGCTCATAACGTTACGTACAATTTAGAATTGACACTGAATTTCAGTTTTACTCCTTCACCATTTACCACTCAGCATTTATGCACCTCCATGAGATTAGCTATGCATATACAAAGAAGGGTGGAGTGTGGAAGAAGTTTGTTTTTTTGATGAATTAGGTCAATTTTTATGGCCATATGGGTATGCTTATTGACTCGAGGATTTTCCACGAAACTGTCCCACAATACAAACATGGCCATAATTACCCGTTTCATGACTTCGTAAGTCTTTTTCGAGTGTGTCCTGTACAAATGCAGTATACTCTACATACCCACCCACCTATAGTAGATACATATACCTTGAAGGTACAGGGTGCAAAGTTCCAATTGGAAAAACTAAAATTTGCGATACATTATTATTATAGTAGTTCCAATCTCCCAATCTTTAATGCATTCGATACTGGATATTAGCTTCTAATGAACTGTTATTATTATTATTACTACTGGTACCATTATTTGTCAACGATTAGATTGCGACTTCCACAGCAATATGCATATCCCCTAATTCAGCCATACCAAATGTGTTTAAAAAAATATAATTAAAATAACTACAAATAATAACAGTAATGATAGGATTGGCTTCCCCTTTATTGAAAAATTTGAGAATTGTACAATTTTCAATGACCACAATGAATGGAAATACATACGCTAACGTAAGAATGCACGAAATGTGAAATGACGATGTTGTTACTCCTGCCGTTTACAATTTACAACATGTGTGACTTTGTTAAGACAGAGATAGAGACAGAGTGCATGGATGATAATGCTAAATACCTACACGAAAGATTACATTACATGTAAGGCTTTAAGAAATTATGTCTTGTGACAATCTGCAATCTCTTCCCTTTCACTGCTCACATGGCATGGCATGGCATGTCATGTCATGGCATAATAATATAATAATAATATGTAATAATACGCGACTGCATATGGCTGATAAAAATGCACATATAATAGAATGATACACAATGATGTTAAATTTACCGTCTTGGATAAACAAAAGGGCTTTTGACTTTTACTGTTTCTGTCTCTTGACTGTTGTTGTTGTTGTTGTTGTTGCCGTTTTTGTTAGTTGTGGTTTGGATTGTGCTTTGGTTGTAGTTTGATACATGTTGCAACTGCAACAATCTGTTTACACGCAGTCATCATAAAATACATCTAATTCTAATTCTATTCCATAGGTTGGGTGTCATGGGCGGGTATTGGCAAACGGAGTACCTACCTACTCACACTCACATTGAATTAAGTGCGAGTCCACCTCGAGAGGTGAATACCAGACGACCTTCATGTCATCTCACAGAAGCCAACTCTCTTCTCTCGCAGTTCAAGTCAGATTCAGAGTCAGAGTACGACCAAAAGTCTTTGATTGTGAGGCACAATAAGCACAGAGTGAGGACTCGACTCCTTATACAATCTCACTCTTGCACAAACCACTCCATCTCCTTGTATGCCTCCGAGTCTCCTTTTCCTCCCTCCAACTTTGCATACCTGAACCTGTGTGTGTGTGTGTATGTACGGACTATATGGACATGGGACATGGACTCCCTACACTTGAGCATTTAAACATCAGATAATGTACGAGATTCAATTTACGATTGACGATTACGATTATAACTCTAACTCTGGCAGTTATTACACATACTCAACTCACTACACACCACTATCTCGTATGTATATGGTCAGAATATATAAGACAGCAATAAATTTCAAGAGTCGCAGGCTCAACTGTTGTTTTTCTTTTTACTTCACACGCAGCTGACGATCACGGTAATGACTACTACAACGACGACGACGACGACGACGCCGAATGCCGATGCCGATGCCGATGCCGACCCACGATCCCTTCAGACTTCATCTCCTGCTTCATAACTTCATACTTACTAATGAATTATGAATATTTCCCTCATTATCTCCACGTCTCATAGTTACATCCTAATAAATTATACTAATCCGTAATATTCTACGCTGAGGAGCGCATTAGCGCGAGTCCCAGTCACCGGCTCCGGCTCCGGCTCCGGCACCCGCACAGGTAGGACGGGAAGACAGAAATATACCCCTACATAGTAAGTGCCCACATACTAGGATTCCATGTAGTGGTAGTGAAGTCTACATAAGCTTTAATTAGGTACTAGTATTCATAGAGCATAGTGCATAATTTAGAATCACACGAATACGAAGGGAGGGAAATGAACAAACCTGAAAAGCCGGAGGCGTTTGATACGACCCATAGACTGGTTCGTAAAAGTCCCGCATCGTCCCAAATAAAATTCTAGACTTGACTTTGACGTTGACTTTGACAGGGAAATCGTTTTCGTTTCTTCTTCGTCCTCGTCTTCGATATGAATTAATAAGTTTTTATGTCTTTCCTGGGTTGGATTTGGATTTGGATTGACGTTGGCTAATAGTGTGTTCTTTTCTTGTTGTTACTATTATTTGTTTTTGATCTGCTCTCCCAACTACAACTCTGCTCTTGCTCTGATTCTGAGACTCAAGACTGTCCTATGGTCAGAGTCGGATGGGACGAGCGTTCATAGTGGAGGAAAGGAGAGATGAAGGAAGGGCTCTGAGTGTATGATTTGAAATTGAAACGGAATAATCGACTGATTATCGAGTGAAGGTGTGGTGGCGTGCTAGCTTTGTTCTTTCCTGCTCCTGCTCCTCCTTATCATCATCTCGTCGTAGGGAAAAAAAAATCTCCTTTACCACTCACGAAGATGACACCATTGACACCCTTCCCATTCACTCACAGACAGGAACGCTGTACACCCAAACTCTCTATGTACAAAACAGATTTTTTTTTAGAGACTTTCAAGAGCGGAGACGGACAGGCGGTCGCGGGACAAGTTCTCTCTCTTACTTTAGTTCAGTGTCAGCTGATCAAATTCAAGATTCATGTAAACTTAAGCTTCTTCAGCTTCAAACTCCTGTCCTCGCTTATCTCTCCTGCCCCTCGTCTTTCACTTCATACTTTCTCACTCCCTAATAAATCCCAAATATCCCAACAAAAATATCAGAATGCTGATCAAATCTGAAATTATCTCGTCTCCCTTGTCCTTTTCTTTTTCTTCTTCTTCGTCTTCTTCTTCTAGCCTTTACTCAATCTCATGAGCGACAGGAAGGTGTCCTCCTCTTCACATTTATTTTTATTTCCTCTTGTTCTTCGTCCCAGGATTTTCATTCCAATCATTTTTTCCTTCAAAATATATTTTTTCTATTCTGAAAAGTCACAAAGTAATAAGGAACACATTATTGCTTTTGTTATTGTTATTTGAATGGGTTCACTAATTTTTTTTTTCATCACACATCCATCCCACAGTCTCACATGATGATCATGATCTCAAAGAGAAAAAAAAGGAAAAGAAATCATAAGAGAGTACATGAACGAGCAGAAACAGACACAGAGCTTCTATTTTTTACAGCCTTAACCCAGCCTACCTACACACGCAGAGATTGACTTCGACTTTGACAGAAATGACAAGACATGCACATCATGAAATATGAAAGATGAAAGACAGGTAAAAATCCATTAAAAATTAACATTGACTATTTTCCTACTTTGTGAAAATGCTGAATTTAATATTAATATTACCATAGTGCAGCGCATACGTTTATTGCATTTTTGTGGTGCTATATAAGGATTATTTAAGGAGAACAGGAAAGCACTAAAATAGTCAAGACATTCACTCTGACGATCCACTTAAAAAAATTGTCAGCTATAGTATAGTAAATTTGTATTTTTTGCATGGGGAATAGTGACGCTTATGCTATTTGAGTACACACATACAGACACTATTGTGACTGTGCAGAATGGTGAATGCTATAGATGTACGTTTTAAAGTTACAGATAGTCAGGAATTAAGAAGGTGGGAAGATGAGAAGGTGCATTAGCAAGTGGTTGAAGCAGTTTTGTAATTTGTATGGATGCAAGTTTCTGTGATGATCATCTCTGTAATTTAACTACCTACTTACGAGAGCACGAACTTGTTCACGATTCTAATGTACACTCAACAACTACATGGAAAACGACGGAGGACTGAGTAGCTCAAGCTTTGCATTTGTATATATGTATCTGCACAAGAATAACCAGAACCAGAAGACACAGAGAAAATATACAAAGCACGATACTCAGAGAGATGCAGTGTCATGAGATTGAGATCCATATAGAACAACAACAGCAGCCAGCACCACAGTCGCAGAGCCATAGCACAGACAAAATTTTTGCATATTTTATTACCGACGACTACGTGAGTAGCCCACACAAATAACGCCATATGCCAATACCAATACCAAGACTAATACCAAAGGACCCACAGAACCACAGAGTGCATATATGTATGCCTTTGAGAAAAATAATTATACATATGCATATTATAATATGCTATTGCAAATTGGAAAAATAATCCTGAGCAGAGTTTTACATGGACTCATGAACATTAATGTAGGTATCTCTTCCCCTATCCAACCTACACACATATACATAACTCCTTACTCTCCACAGATTATACTTTTCTTATCTTCGCCATCTCCTCCTTTTCTTCTGCTTTAGATACGTTCACGTTTATACCTTCATCCTTTCCTACATTCCTCTCATTCTTCCCATTCTTGCTCCAACTTCAGTTCAGCCTGATTACTGTAGATAGCGGATTGGCTTAAATTCTCTTCAATTGAAACATTCAAGTCACAACAGAACAAGACGAAGAAGAAGAAGAGAGCAGAGCAGAAACTAAACTCAACTCAACTTCTAATTCTACTCATATTCAATCTGCACTGAGTCTCTTAGCGTTCGCTTGGTTCCGGCTAAGTATTCATGCAGTTTCAGTAGTAACACATACTTGGGTCTCAAATTCAAAATTGTAAAATGCAGCATATTCTATATACAAGTCTTAGGAAATTTTAAAAGACCATAGCAATGAGCATAGAACACTATATCTGTAGACTGCATAGGAAGGAGGATAAATAAGTAATGCCCAAATAATAATGGAAAATAGGAAGGTGGGCTCAACAGCTCAAAAGACTGTGATGTGAAGTGCTATGTGCTATGCTACCCACTGGGGCTGTGTTACATTATATTGGCTTATTTTTTTTCCATGCCCCGATACTTCGATTTCGATACTTTTGTATAGAAATTAGAAATACAGCACGAGAGACGACGAGTAGGAATTATGATACTGCGTTGAAAACGGAGATGGAGGAAACAAGTTTTCAAAAGTAGTTTTTTCGCTCAACAATAGAAATAATAATAATAATCATCATAAGACGACTGGTGCTGGTTGCTGGTGCTGTCTTGGCTCTGCTCTTCCTTCGAGTTTCCTTTAGCGTCAAAGTCAACTATGCTGGTATTGTGACTGTACTGTTGCTCGTCGCTAGTTGAGTAGCTAAGGTTTCATGAACAAACTCTAAAACTAAACCGAACCAATCCTGCTCTCTCTCTCTCTCTCCATTAGATTAACTAGGTAGACTAGATCTCTCAGTTCAACACACTAACGAGATGAACAAATAATGAAGTCAATCTTGCAATTATCTCCATTATTATTCTTACATTAGAAACAATAGATTCGTTCTCTCACACTGTAATCAATCCATGCACGGACGAACTACGGCTATAGAAACAATTACCCATGTTATTATCTGTGTATTATCCCATCCTACCAAGTATCAACTATCAACAATAACAATTTACCTGTATAGGAACCAACGTATCAAATTCCCTTCAGTCCTCCCTCCCTATTATGTACCTACTCATTCACATTACTACCAATCATTTCAGTGCACACTAAGGATATTAATAGGCATATGTACGTCTATGTATGTCCGTGGGTCTCTTTTTCCGTATAGACTATAGACTATAGCTATAGAGAGTCTCGGTCTCGCAGTTAAAGGGCTGGTGCTGGTGCAGAATGTCTGCAATTTATAATTACATTAATTTACTCTGACCAGGCCAACAAGCCACAACCAAACCCTGACCAGACCAGACCACGGAAAATCATGTCTATCCACTTTAACTGCACTTGACTGCATCTCTCCTCCATATTCTCACTCTGATTTCTTTGCAATTTCTTTCTGAATTTGCAAATAATTGCAATTGAATTAGAATCCCTCAGAATATTATATGGCAAATCACAGAGCTCCACACGGTGCATACCTTCTAAATATGCCCAGAATAATTATTACGTCTCCTAATTCCAAACCACCACCATACCATACCATACCACCACCTACTATGCGAATTCAAACTGAATAAATTATAGTCATTCTAGCCACGATGGATGAAGTTGACCTAAATTAAATGAGTCATAAACTCTTATTTTAATCAACACCCAACCAACCCTCACATCATGTAAGACACTAACTTCCAATCATAATATTCACCACTTCATAATAATGTTGAATAGAGGGAACAGTAAAAGCAAGAACCAGCAACAGCTGAGTAAATAGAAACCAATGTAACACAACTTATTATGATTATTGCCATTTTTTTTATATCATTTGTACTCGTACTCATAAACTTGTGCAAGGGGAGAAAAAAATAATAAACGAAATGAATTTTCCATGCAATTGAAAATCAAAATCCAATCTGAGCTCCATTCCCTCACTAATTTCAACCTTAATTATGCAGGGGTAGAAATAGTAATGTAATAATTATACACATACAAAACACATATTTTTCATGCCCTATGCCAATCTATAATTTGAAAGACAAGATGCGTAAAATCAGAACAAAATTGTAGGCTGTCTCTCGCCTGTATCAAGTCTGCATGGAGAACATGCACAATCCCAACGACCAGAGACCCAGCCTACGCCCACCCTCCCTTCCATCAGTTCCCTCGCACACCACTCAAACTATACCACATCATCTCCCTTCCCAATCAACTCACTATATACACCTTTGACATGTCTGGTACTAACCGACAATCACCATTTTTAATTAACAATCAGTCATTTAATTATCCACAGTCATAATTATTATAGTTATAGGCATTTATTCTCCCACTGGCTTGGTTTGATTTGGTTAGTATAGGTTCACCAAACTCTTATAGTGCTACCCTCATCAGAGATCTTCTACATTCTTGATTTCGAATTTCGACTTGAAAGTACATAAGAAGTTCCGACAAAAGATCCACATCCACATTTTATCTAGCAGCGCAATGTTATCACAATCAGAGGACAGAAGCAAACATAATTGTATAATACGTGTCAATAGATTTTGCAACTGATTTCAAAATCTTCATCTGGACCAAAATTTTGGTTTGCTATGGCTATGGCACATTAAAAAAATTCACCACTCACCATCCCACACGCAGAAAAATCGAAGAAGTACAGACGCGACCCTAAAAATGTAACTTCCCTGTCATTATCCCGTCGAAAGTTTTAATTAT
Organism: Dicyrtomina saundersi; assembly: GCA_034695245.1. Classification (NCBI taxonomy): domain Eukaryota; kingdom Metazoa; phylum Arthropoda; class Collembola; order Symphypleona; family Dicyrtomidae; genus Dicyrtomina; species Dicyrtomina saundersi. Next base: position 13 of record JAQFZE010002287.1, on the reverse strand, counting down.
TGGAGACACCAAT
>JAQFZE010002286.1:0-14986 GCA_034695245.1 Dicyrtomina saundersi | reverse complement strand
ATATGAATTCCAAAACACTTTGTAGCTTTCAGAATTTAGGTTTGTTGTCTTATATGTTTCGAAGAATGGAATTATCTAGTGGGTCTCATTTCAATAAAATTGGAAATATTGTAGAGTTTTGAAGGATTCTTGTCAGGGCCGGATAATGTGGCCAGCCCCTGCTGCCTGAATTTTCAAAAAACATGTAAATGAAACATTTTTCAGTTTTCAAAAATATGTAAAAAGAATATTTTGACTTTTCAAAAAAATGCAAATTAAATATTTTTGTACATTTCAAAAATATGCAAATAAAATATTTAACACCTTTCTTAATAATGTAAATAGAACATTTTGTACTTTTCTGAATCAAGTAAATCGAACATTTTAAACTGTTCTAAAACATGTAAATACAACATTTTGCTTTACCAAAGAAAACCATACCAATAAAATCGAAATGGTGGTTTTTGTATGGAAACAAGTTGCTGCCTAAAATCAATTCCTTCGTCCGGCCCTGATTCTTGTAGGCTAAGTACGCTGCGGTTGATTTCCATAAATATTGTTTTGAATACTCAGTTGTTTACGCTAATCGATGGGATTTTCATTTGACTTATTAATTAAGTCTAATTGATTAGGATAAATAATCATAAATATAGTATATTGACGCATTTTTAAACCTCATAGGCACCAGAAGTAGATGTAGGCGCATAAATTACAATTTGCAAATAGATATTAACACAGAAGTTATGATGTTTTACAAATTTGACGCATCCTGCTTAAGAAAAATGTAACTCAACAAAAAAATTGAAATAAACAAAGAAAAGCTAAACAACTATACTAGGTACCTACTAATACTTTCCAAATGCCAATGAAAAAAAAATTGAAATTAAACGGACATGAGTTGATTTTGAATCTAGATCATTTGACTGACTCTATATAATTGGTTGAGTGCGATCGAAATCGTGTACGATTTTAAAGATGTTGATTTAAAGAATATACATCCTCTCTTCAGCTCCCTCTCAATCCTATAGAATATAGAACCAAAACAGAATCAAAGAGTTGAAATTGAACTTTAAATTTTCTTGTTGGGACGACAATAGTAATAGCTGGAGTCCCCTCTGACTTGTGTGTGTGTGTGCTTCTCATCTATGTATACATGCTGGAAAAAGGGGGAACATTGCAAAAGTGAAAGTACTTCTTATAGTATCTTCTGATGCTTAACGAAGAGGGAAGAAAGAGAAAGTTGAGAGAAAAGAGAGAGAGAGAGAAAATTTATTGAATTTCCTTGAGAAGGAATCAGTTGGCCAATCAAAAAATGTGGAGGCTTCCAAGTTCCAAGGGTTTTCCCTCTGTGTACTCTGTAAGAATAAGTGAAGGGAAAGGAAAGAGTGGACAAAAAAATCCCCGCAGGACAAGTTGTAATCTAGTCGAGAATTTCTAAAATGCTTCTCATGCCTCAACTCTGCCTTCCATCCTTCTCTCCTGATCCTGTATCGTCAAGTCTCTTCTGCCTCGAGTCTGACGACCATACGAGTCAGTCGTCAGTCTACACCGTCTCAAAGTAAAGTGAGAGTGAAAGTTAGTCTCAAACTTCCCTGGTGGAAGACAGACAGATAGATGAATCGATGTTCTACAGAGATATGATATTGGTATGTCTCAGTGGTCTGTCTGTGTGCTGCATAAACAAAGTGGCTCGTCATTCAACTTGTCGTTCGCTCTCCATCAGACTCAGATGATATGAGGAGAGAGAGTTGGAGAGTGAGAGCGTTCGAGAGGGAAGAATCACGAGTCCAGGGGAAAGTCCACCAACCTTTTCTTTACAAGAAATTCGAATTCCAAGAATGACCAACTATTTCGTTATACTCTCCATTTCTCCTTTAACTTTTCTCCACGTCTGTCATATCCATATATAGTTGTCATCATTTCCAAATCATACCTACTACGTAGCTCCCTAGATTGTTGGTTGGTTGGTTTGGTTTGGTTTGATCTTGCTCGAGGCAGTCTAGGACACACACACACACTCACACACACACACAGAGGCACACAAAGAAAGTCATTGCTTTTCATGAAACTATGAAACTAGCTCCCACTTTGTAGGTAAGAAAAAAGACTCAAGATCTCAAGGACTTCCTGCACTCTCTCTTTCGCTTTCTTTCTGTGTAGATTGAAGATATACACCAGCTCAATCATTGAATTTTCCCCCTTGTCTTTTGTCTTTCTTCTGAACATTAATCGTTATATCGTTTGTCGTTTCTTTTTTCCTTGTAGCTGTAGTAGTGATGACGGAGAATGAGAGGAGTGAAAGGTAAGAAGTGTTTAGGAGTTTTTGCCACGTAGAAAATATAAAAAAGACAGCCAAAGGTTACATTTTTTTACGTCAATGTACTCCATCATTCGAGTAGATGAGTAATAGGAAAGTGAAAGTAGATAGATATGAAGGTTTTTGGGTGAAGTTCTCATATATATATTGTATTTTTTGGAACACGTCCAGTGTAGTTGAAATGTGTATGCAGTTTTCAGATCTTGACTTCTCTTTCCTCCTTCCAATTTACTTTCTCCGACGAGAGAAAATCTATGGGTATGGATTTATGGATGACTCTGTATCTGTAGTAGCTATGTATATAGTTTTCCTCAGGCCTATGATCTCTGAATACACATACGTGGTTATATTTATTATATTCATGGAAATAATAACATAAAAATATACTGCACACACAATACAAATAATACTTTTTTTTTGTTGCTTTCTTCTGTGTTTTTTGTGTGACCTATCACGTATTCGATTCTTGGTAGAATGTATCTCGGGAAGCTCTATATATACTCTTCGTGGTATTGGTTTTGTTTGCTGTATTGCTCTCCTGTTAGGAAGGAGAGTCAAACTTGGGCTGTAATGGGGAGAAATGACACTTTGCTTTGCTACAAAATAAAACTACCTGACTGACATGTCACGCGAGGGCTTCTTAACAACAACTTGTGCGATCTTAAGGTTCAAGTTGGTGTTGGGAGTGTATTTGGAATTCTATGTACTTTCTCTCTAACATTATTTTTATAGTAGAGTTGTTTTTGCTGATTTTGTTTTTTTCCTTCCAAGTAATAGAAAAATAGAAACTAAGGCGATATTGTTATTGGTGTTCATATTCTTTGTTTCTTTGTTGCCGAGGTCAACACGACGACAATGCAATATAATGCAATGTTATGAATAATAAAGATTACACTTGTCTCAGCTTCTTACTTTCTCCTTCTCCCGAGATTCTGTCCTGAGAAGATTGTGCAGTAAAGTTTGATTTTAGTATCTGCACTGATACAACACAACTATCTATAGGCATTCTAATTTTAGTTGGCAAGAAAACTGAAGCTGTCGTGCTTCTTGATATCTGATCTCATTTTCGGAACTTAATGTAATTAAGGTTTTATAAAATTTTCTTTATTTGTATTCAGCTACTAAATTAAATATACGTTAAATTAATGTATTTATTAATTAAAACAATTTCGAAAATAAAAACATTTAAATGTTTGTAAAATAATAAATAGTACTATTAATGCTTTACCGTTTTGAAATATTATATGATTAAGTAATACAGTTACGAAACTATTAGGAGAAGAGTTGAGTGTGAGACACGTGAGACTGTCTTTGACTTCTTCATGCAAAAGTGTTTTTTAATTACAAAAATTTGAAAAATAGAATACTTTCAAATATAAAATTACATTCTAATTTGGCTTAGTATGTATGATTTTGACTGGCTAAATATTTGCTGGTTTTGTGAGGTAGAGAAGAAAAAAAAGAAAATCTCGTGGACTTGTTTGAAAAAATGTGGGACTAATTGACGAAAAGTTTGTCTTCATTTACCAGTCAAGTATAGAAAAAAGGGGGATCCAGTTACAGGTTTAAATTCAAGTAGATAGTATATGTATCCGTGTCCGTGTTCTTATAAATGTAATACTATGGAATGGTAGTGTGGTGAGTTCGGAGGTAGGGCGGTTGTGACAGGAGCTGGGACCGTGAAAGGAGAAGTGGAGAGATGAAGCTGTGAAATAAGGGAGTGAGAAGGAAAGACAGAGAGAAAGGACGATGAGGAGTACGCGTCAGAGACAGAGACAGACAGAGACAAACATGAGGAATAATAGCTGAAGGAAACAAGAATCATGTCTTGGCTTGTTCAACTTCTCTCCGATGCTCATCATGATAATGATGATGATGAGGATGGGGATGAGAATGGGAATGGGAGGAAAAGATGCCCGCAGTTCTCTGTCCGCACTCAATTTATCCACATCTACTCCCTCCAACTCATTTATTTCACATATCATCTAATATACGTATAGACACTCTCCTCGCGTGCTACTGCACATCACCTCGTATACACAATCCACTCCTCTTATTCGAAGTCTAAAAATTTAACTCTATACCTTCGTAAGATTTTGTATGAGTTGGCATATTATTAAAAGACAAACTTTCACTGCTTTCACCGCTACTGATACTGATATAGTCTCCCGATCGGATAGTGAGCAAAGATTGAGAAACGGCTTCGCTCTCATGCAGAAGGTGGCTAAATAGTTTTTGGTGAATTTGTATGTGTGTAAGATTTAAGGGTTTTGGTTGGACATGGGACATGGACACGGGGAGTGGATAGAATATCATAGGTGGTTAGGCTCTGGCTCTGGCTCCTGGTGCTACTCCATGCCAGCAAACTGAATGGAGTTGAGAATTCATGAGTTTCCCATGGGACAGTCCTTGATGAATCCATAACGTTCCATAAGTTATGAGGGTAATGAAACTTTGCCATTATCATTATTGATTAGGTAGTGCGTTTGAGTATGTATGTCCCCGTGTGGAGTCTATGAACGGGCATTTAGCTGCTGGTGAAAGTTGAACTTGTCGTTAGTGAGTAAGTTGATTCTTGGTTCTCTAATTCAACAGAATGGATGAATATCCCAAGTGTGTTTGTGTGTGTGTGTGTTTAAGTGTGTGAGAGAGTTAAGTTCCCTATTTCCTAACACTACTACCCTCAACCATGCTTCTGTAATGGAGTTATCGTCGTATGTGTGTCGTACTTATATGGACATGTGAACTGTAGTTGGCTCTACACAACTTAGCACATGAGTATACATACATATGTAAATACAAACTTTGCTCATTGAGTACTCTAACTTTCTTTTCTGTCTCACTTTTTCTTGTAGTTTGCAATCATTTTTCACGAGGCGTTTATGTCATGATGGGAGCTGTGAGTCCTGACTCTTTTGACACTTTTCACTCCTACTCCAACACCTTCCAGATGCCATTTCTGACCCCGTGGTTCCCTGAAAAAGTAAGTACACTCACAAAAATAATATCTAATTTTGTTTACTTGTATCTATGTATAATTACAAAATACCGATTTTACTGTTACGCTCTTGTGTCTCGATTCTAAATAATTGTGATTACAATTATTTCTGAGCAGCCCATTAGTTCCCAGTATGTACGTTAGAAATTTTGGCACTTTAGCAAAAAAAGTAGCAAACCTACTTTTAAAATGAACATTTGAACAGTCTGAAAAATTGTGAGTGCTGAAAATTGTTTAGTACTTTCCAGGTTAGTTACAATCCCAAGATATTTATTTAGCTTTTTGCACACTACTACATTGTTAAATGAGGGCTGAGTGAACGAAGCACGGAGCAGACGTCAATTGAAACTGATGGAGAGACGTTCTTACAACAACTTTAAGTAAGAGTTTGTCATGCAACACGGAGAGGAGTTTCCACTCGTTCAACATATTTTCTTCGTCCCCTCTCTGAATCGTTTATAAATGACAGTTGAGCAACTTTAAGCATCAACTACGCTCTCGTCTTCTACCACACATGATTTCACTAACTTTCACTTTTCTTGTTCCAATTCTCTCTCCCTATAGCAATGAGGCTATACATCCTGGGTTGATACGTATACATGTACGTAGATGAGGACTTGGACTGGACTCCTATGTTAAAGGGAAGAATTCAAAGTCTTTTTTAAAATGGTTGCTTCTCATTACTGTACAGCTCCACACTCCACACTGGAGCTGTTCCACAGTTATTACGGTTCAATTTTGACAAGAGTAGAAATTATCTGAGCACAGATTAAAGAGTTGTAGAAGTTCTAGCTCCCGTAATAGTAATAGTAATGGTGGAGAAAGTATTAGTGAGATAGTATATACAAATCATGTAAAAAATGCGATAATAGAATAGAAGTTATAGCTTTCATTTTGATACAGTTTCCCAGTTAATGACGAGGATATAGTGTATAGAGTATAATCATATAGTATGAAAGGAGAAAGTACGACATTACTAACAAATTCTGACGAGCTACTCTAATTTCTTTCGCCCATAATTCTAGTTAATCCCATTAGCTCCTTTGCCACTTATCCCGCTCCTATGAGTAAGATGAAGAAAAAGACTGATGGGGATCTAAGCTAATAACTAGACTGAAACTGACTAACACTCAAACTACAATAGTGGAGAGCCCCACTTTGTATAGTTACAAGAGTTCTATATGATAACTAAGTGAATACATATGGACATAGGAATATGAGTATAGAGCTCATGTTTTTGTACTGTTTACCAAAGTGAAATGAATGGGAAGGGGATTGAGGGAAGCGGGGAAGGGGATCTCTTGGGAAGTGACTGAAGCGAGTGCATACACATATGATATATAGGTTGCTCAAAAGAGTGTTAGTGGAATGAACGATTGAAAACGAGTCTATTATCGGATTTTGTTTCACGGATATGATGCATTATTAATGTAGAGCCGGGAGCTAGAAAGTTACACTATCATTATGGTTCTTCCCTACACTGACTACATTCTCCTCGTCAGCATTGGATAGGAACACTCAGCTGGCTTAGTTCTATTCTCTGACTGACGACGAGAGTGAGACATGTATATGAATCATGGGGAATTGTGAGTATATGGGACGAGAGGCAGGAGAAGTAGCCTTGAACAAGGACATGAGGGAACATGGGAAAGTTAACAGCGCGTAATGGAACACGTTTAGTTTGTATAGGACCAGTACCAAGTCCATAAGATAGCAAGCCTAGCCACCAATCCGCCAACGTGCTATGTACTAATAATGTCACAACTACTCCAACTGCTACTCTGAATTGAAATGTACTCGTACTCACTCACTCAACTCACTCGCACATTACATCACACTTTCTCGGTTTATCCGCCTCTACATCTCTCTACGACCGTCTGCAAGTAGGAGCCACAGAGCCAAGGACAGTGCAGTATCAAAATCAAGAGTAGGGACAGCATGGAAGTAGATATGGCTGGAGAGAAAGTAGGGGAAAGCGAGGTTTGGAAAAGTGAAAGTATTGCAAGACAAAGAGAAAGTTGTATGTTGTACATGATGCATCATATCTTCTGTCTTGATAAAGATGATGTTACACGTTGTCATTGTCATCCCTACTTGTCAATAACCACGGAGACGGACGAGAACAGGGGGAGTATGGGATGGAAACGGATGTAACTGAATCTAATATACATTTATAGTTACATGGAACATTACTTTTACTATTGCCTCAGCTCCCACTCCTCCTCTCCCTCGTATTTTCCAGCATGTGTAGTCTCCATATGTGAGTTGCACAATATGTATGAATCGTATGAATATGGTGGTGAGTTGTAGTTGATGGTAATTTAATTAGAGTGTGGTTAACTCTCTCTGTCCAGATGGTCTCATCACTGATGGATTTTGCCACGAGCATGAGGCCCGACTTTCATCGTGCTGTGATTGATACAATTTCCTACTACGGATGGAATAATATCATCTACCTCTACCACTCCCATGAAGGTTCGTTCTACTTTTTGTATTTATATGTATCATGTGCTTCTTTCCAGACCTTTAATATCCATTTTCCATTCTGTAGTCATGTTTTCAACTATTTTATTTTTTGATACGCGCTCCTTTCTATTTCCATTTGATTCACATATTATGTCCTAATATATAAGTACAGCTATATTTAATTTACAACAAACTAATAGTATTACTTTTGTTACAGAAATTTAAATAGACAAAACTCATAAAACAATCAAAATTCACTTGTAGTTAAAATAAAAGAGTTTGGTAACCAAGGTTTTGAGGGTCAAATTTATTCAGGTTACAAGTGCTAATTGCATCATACTAAAAATTTTTTTAAATTACAATACTGCTAGAATATGTACTTTGATGGACTGGAAATAAACACCAGTCCAATCTTATACCCTGGAACTTTTCACCGTCACGTTCAAAGTTCAAATTATAGATGTACTTGTGTCATTTTTGTGTATGTGCTTTAAAATTGGAATAACAATAATACAACCAGCATAATAATAATACTTATGTGATCATAATAATTACGTATGAGCAAGGGACGTATGATAGTAAAGTAAGAGAAAAAGAGAAAGTTTTTGCATGAATAAAGCATCCACGGCGAAAATTCTTTGAATGAGAATTATTTCCTTTCCCACTTTACGTTGAATTCAAATAATATTTCAATGTTACATACTGCAATTGTGCTCTGCATAATGTAGCTGTATTGTGGCGCTGCTGTTGGCAGAGTTTCCGATTTTCAAAATGAAAACCGAGAGAATATACACAGGAGCGTGCGGGAATATAGGAAGTCAAAATATACATATATCCCATAATTTTAGAATAGGCGGGCGACTTGATGTTTGTAATACGTGTAATTCATTATTCGTAATTTGTAATGGTAATGTGATTTTGGACTTTCACTCATGACTCCAAACTACAGCAGCATTAGTATTAGTAGTAGTAGGACTAGTTATGCACAATCTTTCTCACTGGACGTTGAATGCAATGTAGACTGGTGACATTACATATGTAAATAAATAAGAAGCATTAGACATAGAGTAGATGGGTTTAGATTGAGCATATGTAATTACATAGGAGATAGGACAAAATGCGAGAGAAAGTTAATAGAAAAGGTATGATATGGATGGGCGGATTGGAACATAAAGAACATGTGTTGTGTGAGTGTGTGTGTGTGTTCCTCGCCTGCTCCTTCCTCATTTTCTATCATTCAGCCCAACATTACTCATACGACTACGAGTACGAGTTGGTGGTATTCCCCTTGTAGTCCTCATCTCTCCTCTCTTTCTTCATGCATGTAGATGCTCTGTCCAGATAGCGAGATAGAAAATAGCAGAACATAAAGAATAGCTCATGGTATAAAATGATAGAGCCATAGATCATGTTCGTAATTAATAGGTTGCTATATCCAGTATGTAGCCTGTAATGTAACTGTAATGTACATGATGACGCATTAGAATAAATGTGCAACACTTTCCCCATAATTTAGAATGGACGCGGGAAGTGAAACTTTATACAAAGATATTTTCTAGTATGTCTCCTGAGTCTCCTCTACAACCAACGTATTATCTAGCGGGTACTGTTTCCATGTGGATATTTACATGTTTATTTTGAATGGGGTTTTGGCCATATTGGTGGAAGACTACTGAGGACTGTGCTGTGTAGAAGTGTATAATAAATCTGTATTTTGTATTTTCTCTCCTTTCAATGTAATATTTTGTATTTTTAGCATGCTTTTTAGCCGCACATTTTAGACAGACGGACTTGACGGTATGTTCCTGCCTTCCTGCTCAACTGCGTTGTACATTGCAGAGCACATTTTCCTCGCTTTCACTTTCATTACATTTTGATGTGTATTGTATTGTGTAAGGGGTAATGTAGTTACAAGTGAAAGTTAAATCGTATAGTGAATCATAAATTGAGCAAAATTAGATCATGTTTCTCCTTCACGGTCTCCGTATACACTCTCGATGCTCTCTCTCTCTCTCTTCATGACCATGATTTAACGTGGGGCTCCCACGGTATCCGGACATGTAAGATAATTCGATTGTTTCTATTTCTATTCCTATTTTATACATTTTATCATTTTATGGTCATATGCTACATTCCAAGGATAATGTACCCAAATCGGTTGTGGTTTTGGCATCTAAATTCAAAATGTTTCACAAAATAAGTAAAGAGCTTCACATTTTGTCGTGGAACAATAAAATATTACACGCAAATCATCCTCGTTGTTTTTGCAGTCCATGTTGAGTCTGACTTGAGCAAAGCCATGCCGAGAATTATCATTTATTATCCCCATAAACTAAAACTTGGGTTTTTTGTTCCACTGCTCTCTCTCTCTCTTCTAGTTTCCAGTCTGCATGCCCAAGTAGAGGGATTTATTTTGTAAATATCTACACAGCTGTGGTCACCAACTCCTCATGGGAGCCCCTTCATATCGGTCTCGCCAAGCGGGAATAATTAAGTTTATATTCATATTGGGTTCACATTTATACATATGTGTAATTTACTCGACTCGATATAAGTACATCTGTGTCTGCCAGTCTGCCTGCACTAAGCAGACTCGAGTAGATTTGATTGATAGTGACAAACGAGGGAAAACGGAGAAAGTAGTTTTAATATGTCTTTTAATAAGCTAATCGCTAGCCTTTTAGTGATAATATAGGAATTACAAGATGGAAGAGTAAATTTGCAAAAGTGGGAAGTAGGAAATTTGTAATGGGAAACTCTGTAAGGATTGCATTAAATTTAAAAACCTGTATACTTAGTTAAGTATGTACTGTGATGTACTCTCATTATAAAGCATTCTGAATGACACTCTATAGCTGGACATCGTTACATGGTGAGGGTAGTAGTTAGTTTGGACTGTAGGCACATTGTAGGGAAAAGTGAAAGCGATAATAATAGTAGCAGTGTGCGGTGTAGAGTTTGATGAAATATGAGACGCCGATAGAGCTCCTCTGCCTCCGTCTACGTCTACGTCTCCAACTCCAACTACTCCCAGTATCATGAACTCTATTTCTTGCTTTCACCTCAACTATTTAAAGTTAAACTCATCCCGCTCTCACGCTCACGAATTCTGGATCAGCCTCAGCCTTCTCAGAAGAGAGGAAACTAAATAGCAATGACTATACTAGTCTAGCCACATCTCGTTTCTTCTTGGACTGTGTGGACGGGGACCAAAACTAGAACCGGCCCAGTCTCGTCTCGTATTTGTGTTGCTCAAGAGTCTGGAGAAACTTTCACTTTCTTCTTTTGCTCCTGAAGCAGTACAATTACATTTCGTTTTCGCAGTATTATTTATTTTTATTGTGTACAATGCTGTGAAATTTGATACAGGCTCTCTTTGATATTTATAGGCTGTAAAATGATGAGAGAAAGTGATAGTGTTTTCAGCGTATCTACAGCATATGAAATATGCTCTGTGAATCTAAATTGTAAGTGTTAGTGATGTGGTGGAGCTCTCGTTTTACTTTAGGTGGATGCCTGCATGGACTATGTACGACTCTGGGTTGTTACTGAAGGAAGTCCGAACCGACTTGAATCTTGAGGAATATCTTGAATGCGACTTAAAGTTTGTCATTGTATTCATACGAGTACGAATTCTTGCCTACGTTCCTCCTATATTACTTCTTCTTACAACACTCCTCATCCCCTGGACCTGGACATTAGTCAGTGGAATGGTTTCTTATATTTTGATAATAAATTTTAAGTGACCAAAAGGAGCAGCATCCTTTTATTTATTTTAGTCCACGTAGGGATACGTCTTGCCTTACTTGAGAAATAATGTAATAAAGCAAGTGTAATATTTAGAAGGATAAGATTAAGGGCTACTGAACCATCATGGCTTGGTCGAAGGCAAGGGAAGGGCTTTTGTGTGTGTGTGAGGATAAAGCACAGTGTTTGTTACTTATAGTATTTATACGCGAGAAGAAAGAAGGACAAGTGTGGGCTCAGTTAGTTTTCCATGTTGGACATAGGGAAGAGGATATTTTGTTTAGTTGTGGGTTGGGTGTGGGCTGGGTGTTTTGTTTCGCCCCGTGGTGAAAAAGATTAATGGGCTCTGTAATTGATTTATGGCGACCCTTGCTTTCTCTAGCTTTCTTTCCGTCCCATTCTATGGACTTTAATTAAAGCTTACGAGTCAGATTTCTTGACGGTACAAAAGCTAGTCGACGCGCGCTCTCACTCTCCATTTCTCTGTCCTCGTTGGACAACCTAAGTCTGTACACATTTTGTGAGTGAGAGTACTAAGCAATGTAACAGATCCTCTCTGTCTTTACTATTGTTCTCTGGCTCTAGATCTGCTCTACCGTAACTAAAGTTATTTCAGTTAATAGTGTGACGATTGACAGATAAGGCACACACACACGTCATTATGTAGGCTAGACACAGGGCGAAAGATTATTGGAACTATACATTCACTTCAACATTCTCCCTCCCTTTGTTCGTCTCCCGTCTCCCCCAAGCTGACTTTACAGATTTTGTATGCATTATGTGTAAATACTTTTAGTCCACGTAGTATATTATAACAATGTGAGAGAGTCTACATAAACTCAGCTTAATTACACTAAACAATGGCAGAGTGTTTTCACCATTATAAATTTGATTTTAATTATTTTTAGAACAATGCGTTTAGTTTAAAAAAATAAATCCAGCTATTTTGAAATCATAGTAAAGAAACAAACTATTTTTGTCAAACATTTTGTGGGGCAAGTGTTATTAAGAGGTGGGGTAAACTTTTTTAGGTTAACATTTTTATATATACAGACAAGCAAATATATTTCAAAATACAATTTTTTATCCGTGCACTTGTCAACTATTCAAGTTATTAGGGTGTAAAATTTTAAGAATGTATTTGCGTACAAGGAATTTTCATGCACATGAAATATTTTGGAATCCTAGAAAAAAGTATTATATACGAAAGAAAGAGAGAGAGAGAGAGTGGGAATATCTTCAACGATGTAGAATACAGACACACATTTCTTGGATTTTCATAGATGGGCTGGTGAAATGGAAATTTGTCAGGCGATAAAAAAAAGTCAGACAGCAGATTTGTCCACAAAACTCCATTGTAGATAAAATGTAAAATAGATGGGATTCCATTTTCTCTTTTTCGCCATGTTTCTTCTGTTTGCCTTGTTTTCTATTCCTTGCATGTAACAGTGCATTGTAGGTCTATCTAATATTTTGAATGAAAGTGATTTTTTCTACTTCCTTTTTTCTTTTGAGTACAAGTAGTTACTAAAATAAAACTTACGACAAATACTCATTTTTGTTACTTTATTAGAATATTATTTTCACTTTGCCGTCTCTGTGAGTTCAATTTTTGTCTACATATCGAAGAAGTAATTGCTAAAAGTTGGGAAGTAAATTAGTGATTTTTGTATCTAATTTTTTATATTATGCAAAGCGTGAATATATTTGTAATGTAAAATTCATTTATTTATTTTTAACTTCTGTTTTTTGAGTTTGAAAATTACATAAAAATTATGCTTAATAAAATACACGAATTGACGTAGTATAGAAATAATAACGGATTTGGCACTTCTTTGGGAGAAAGGAATAAAATAACGCAAAAAATGTAGAAAGTGTAGTCAGTATTTTCTATTTGAGGTCCCTCTGAATTTAGTGTTGAGCGTTGACTAAACACAACCCCATATATATTTGTTCGTATGTACATATATATTGCTTCATTGACATGAACATTTAAAGTGAAAGTGATAAAAGTTAGCGCTGTTTCTAGCTGTACTTAACATAAGGACAACCATAACCATGACCATGCTTCCTCGTCACTTTATATATAAGGAGAGACGAGGAGCATATGGTTTTTAAAGTAAGGCTCGCGATAGACGCCTATCCATGAAGTATATAGTAGGAAGTAGGATGGATGTTGGATTATTGGTGAAAGTAGGAAAAAGTGCCGTTGTATGTTGTACTCGGGGAGAGAGAGAGAGAGAGAAAGAGGAGTAGAAAATAGTCAGCAATTCTTTATCTGGACCTTTATCAAATCTTATTCTGCGTCAAAGCATCGATCACAATTTCGAGTCTCTCACATTAACCATTTCCCAATGGACACGGTACAAAGATAACAGCGTGCTATTTTATCCCGCAGTGCTCTACTAGTTCTTTTTTCTTTGTCTCTATTGCTTTCTCCAACGACTCGTCCAATTCCAAATCCAAATCCAACCCTACGAGCAGTGTAGCTCCTTTCTTTCCCATTTCTCCAACATTCTTCCACTTCTATTTCTTGTGTCTTTCCCTATTTTCTATTCTTTCCCATCCGTCCGTACTCTATTTCTAGGACACAAGACACTAGGAAATTACATCTGTGTGCCTCTGTGTTTTTGTGTGTGAAGTGCAATAATATGCAGTATATAAAAGTAAGGCTACTACCCCCGTCTTATAGTTCTACTCCCTGACCAACCATTTAGCCCTTTTACGCAATCGCAAAATAAAAAAATGTTTTGAGTCTTATATCACTTACGCTCGTATGAACATTGGATGCTTTCACTTGTGCTCTCCGAGGATTTCCTTCGTTCCATTAAATATCCATCACATATGGGTGTCTTCTCTGCCTCAAGCAATTGAATTCGTTAAACTCACCTTCGTCAAATGCCAGTTTTTTCCATGGGTGTTCCTTTCCTTTCCATTTTTCAAAAAAAAAACATACATCTATTGAGGAGACATTCCTCATCGTTTACTCGAATCATCGTTTTCTATCCTATATCCTTTCTAAAAATAAAACTTATTGGGGAAAGTAATCGGGGAAATTGATATAAATCCCAAAGATACCCCCAATATCATAACTAACTATAAATCATGGTCAGACATATTAAGTAAATTCTTGAAAGTGTTTATTAAATGCCGTAGGAGCTCGATTTACACGGTTTAGGGGAAGAAGTAACTTCGTACTGTTAAAAATTACAAGCAAGGACATTAGAAATTTTTAATAATGAAAGAATAAACAAAAATAAGAAATTAATTTTGTTGTTGTACGTTAATAATTTTTTAACTTTATTCGTGCGTTATAATAGGCAATAGTTAAAAGTGACAGAGTATTTACTACAAAAGATGATTCGAAACTATAAATATGTTACTTATCCCGAATGCCGATCAAACCAACACGCATAAAGAACACAACAGAGTTTTGCGGCCCAACTTATGATAAAGATTAAAGAGTTAGTGGATAACGT
>JAQFZE010002285.1:0-14989 GCA_034695245.1 Dicyrtomina saundersi | reverse complement strand
AATTTGTAAAATTGCCGTGCGAATACTGTCAGTTTTCAATATTTTTGTCGTCATGTATAATTTCATGGCAACTCTCTCCGCGCTCTTTGTAATGGGATTCCCGTCCGTATTTGGAGCACATGTTGTAATATCTGAATTAGGGTAAGTTTTTTTGGCAAATGCAAATCTCGTGAGAGAAGGTTTAGAATGCCTATTTTTGTAGCTAGAAAATTAAAAGGAGCTTTAGCAAACAATTTTAAATGAAAAAGTGCTTAGAATGTTAGTTACATGTTTTAAAAAGTACAAACTGCTTTATTTAAATGTTTTTCAAAATTTCAAAATGTTTAAATAAAACATTTAAATAACATGTGTTTCAAAATTGCAAAATGTTTTATTTACATGTTTTTCAAAATTTCAAAATGTTTTATTTACATGTTTTTCAAAATTGCAAAATGTTTAATTTACATGGATGTGAAAAGTGCAAAATGTTTTATTTACATGTGTTTCAAAATTGCAAAATGTTTTATTTACATGGATTTGAAAAGTGCAAAATGTTTTATTCACATGTGTTTCAAAATTACAAAATGTTTTATTTACAAGGATTTGAAAAGTGCAAAATGATTTATTTACATGTTTTTAAAAAGTGCAAAATGTTTTATTTACACGTTTTTTAAAATTGTAAAATGTTTTATTTAAATAATTTTGAAAAGTGCATAAAGTGATATTTAAATATTTTTAAGAAGTCTAAAATGTTTGATTTAGACGTATTTGAAAAGTACCCAAGAGTTATACTTTTTTGCAGGTTTAAGATATATTTTAACTTTTTTGTAGATAGTACATTTGTTTTTAATTCAAATTGGATATACTTTTAGCTTCATTATGATTCTTCACCGTTGAAATTTTAAATTACACCGTGTGATCCCCTAAAAGCACAATTAAATGTTCTACCTAAATGTTCTAATAAAAACAAATGTAATGACTTATAATAATAATAATTTTACAGAAGCATCCAACCCAAATGGTTGACCCTGATGACCAGTAAGTGGGATCGCCTGGAGGTATACAGAATGTTGCAAATGCTCATCGAGCAGGCTGGCTATGTGTATGACATATCTATCCTCTATGCTAAGGCACTGCTCATCTTCATCATAATCTATTCGTCCTACGGGGCAATGAAAATGAGTGGCCTACTAGCCATCGCCATGGGCTACATAGCCATTAATGCGACATTTATGCTTGTCAGCATATTCATGGCACTTGGCGAAGTTTTTAATCGATCTGAGAATCTGCTCACATCGTGGGAAATTCAGTCGTTGCTAGCGCCCTCTGGTGAGCGAAACAAGTTGTACCGTTACCAGCTTTCAGGGTTGCATCCCTTCAAGTTTTACATTGCCCGAATGTACTACTGTGACCGGCCAATGCTGCTGACAATGTTTTCGTTTATACTTGAAACTCTGGTGGATCTTCTCATGCTTGAATAGATTATATTTATGTACATGTTAAAATTTACAGGAACACGCAAATGTTGATAACCATGATGAAACGTGTTTTTGTTTTCAATTATTGTTTTCATTACTGAATACATAGCACTACCAGATAGCAGCCAAAAATTATAAAATCTGACGCTATTCGTATCACAATTTTTAAAAATGATTCACAATTTTGATGTCATAATAAAACGTGTTTTGCGAAAATGATGTGTAAGAAACAATGCAAAAATTATATGCGGGTTGAGTTATACTATAGTTATACACACTAATTGTATGTTAATTTCTGATTGTCAAATTGATTTATGAATTGAACATTTCAAATACATGTGACTTGAACATTCTGGTTTTTTTTTAAAACATGTAAATACAACATTTTACATATGCAAATAAAACATTGTACGTTTTTTCAAAAAACATTTAGTTTAACTTTATAAGCGTCTTTAATGCGTGATTTTCAAATAATGCATTTATATTTGATACACAATTATAATTAATGGAAAGATTTAATTTATTTTAAAGTAATTAACGGTTAAGCAGAATATTGATAAACTTAAAATACTCAATCCCTGCTCGTTGGACGAAGTGTGAAAGTGATGACATGAAGATGGATCGGCCTTAAAGATTGATAATTTGGGTGACATCATTTATGGACCATCCATTATGAATAGTACACGCAAATTTGATATTGAAACGATTAATTTTCGTTTTTTGCGCATTTAATCACATACATACTACGGCTCTAATAGGCATCCTATAGATTTGTGTACGCATAAAGCTATTCAACGTGTAACATTTCTATCGGTTCAGATTCATTCAGCCAAAAGGAGTGAAGCTGTGTTCTGTACAATAATCGACAGTGAAGTGAGAATAAGGCTACGGTCCGCGTAAAAGAAATTCCCAACCCGAATCCTTATAGGTCTGAGTGAGGCTAAAGATTTCTTGAACCAAGGTGACGGCCTCACAGATTTCCGCCAAGACTCTAAAACCTCAGTTGAGATTTCATTTGCATCCGCAAAACTAGTAAATATTTGAAGATGTACGGCAAGTGTGAGTGAAGCAATTATCCAAGATCTTAGGGCAATAGGTCCATGAAGCCGAACCCCCGTGTAGATTCCAAGAACAATGGTCCCCAAGTTAACCGCCTGAAATTCCATGAGAAAATCAGAAAAGATGAAATCGAAATTGTTTTGAAGTACAACGTACTGCCGGTATTCGGTTATGAAGGATCCTGGAGTTGTAACTCTGTCAAATATTGCTTCAGCTGATCCTTTAGTTCTGTAATTTGTACACCAAAATGTAAAAAGTTTAGTTTGGTCCAATTTTGTTAACTTAACAAACAGAAAATAGTAAAAGTAATTAAAAATATTATTTTTGTACTAACGTGAGTTTAAGTTGCTGAATACACGGGCGGATGATTTGCATGTACGTAATCATTTCTGACACAGTAAAGTAGACTGTGACCCACTGGTAAGTCCAAATCCCCACTTGTATGAGCATCAGTGGTGACAAATAAATCCTTGGGATGTCCTCTACCCCTGGGATACGTGATGTGATTGCGTGTGGTAGTTTTGGATTTTTTAACAAAGCCAGAAAATTGAGGTTTATTACTATTATTGCTGCAATTAGGAATTCATTCAGCAGTTTGTAATATCCTGGTTTTCCATTATTCTTTTGAGATTTTTTATTGGGACCTCCTTTTTGACCTGAATTTTCTTCCGCGGAGGGTGCCGCTCTTAGTTGCTTATCTAGTAGTCCAGTGGCGCACTGAAGAAAACGATTCCATAGGTTGTGATGGTGTCCATAGTGACGAATGACTCGAAGTTGCATTACCAACGGGATGAAGTAGATACAAAATGCATACTGAAGTGCTACCTGGACGGATTCTGAACTGTGGTTGTAGAGGGACATGATCCAGGAAACAAGGACATACAACATGTACAGATTGTACAGCCAAAATACGAAGAAGGAAATAAATTTCCATTTCCGTCCAGGGTTATAAGTAAAACCGGACCGACTTTTATCCCATTTGTATGGCAGAATAAAAACCAGTGAGAGAATGGTGACTGCTTGAACTAAGTGATGTTTTAGAATTTTTTCTGACATTTTATGCAAAGCAAAAAAACAATCGGGTAAAAATTTAGTTGAATAGCTTCTTACATCGTTGGTTGTCTCTACATTCACGAAATATTCTAGAATAAAAGCAAGCTCGATTTTTTTGGGTGCCGTTGTGGACATTTTTCTAAAAATAACCAACGTAAATCAAACGATTGGAATTGAAAAATATTTTTTTTTAATAACGTGATTACACAATTTTAATTAAAATCGTATTTTCATATACGTATAGTAATTTACAAGCATATCCTTGAAAGAAATACTCCTGGGCTATATAATACAAAAGAGTTTTAATTCTTTTTATTTTTCTCTTAAGTCAATAGGAAGTTTTAGCTCATTCACTATATATTTATAAAGTTTAATTGAATGTAAACAACATTTTAATTATTGGTTTTAAGGTACACAAGCGAGGAAACTACATAAACAAAAACAAAAGAGTGCTTTAGATATTTTATAATTGAGCAATTGTATTATTAAATGGATATTTATTTTTATATCATACAGCTTTCATAGCATTCACACTTTTTAATAAAAAGTTTTTATATCATTTTTTTACTGGATGTTTGACGTTGCTTCTAATTGTACAAATACACATACAGAAACGAAAGTTTATATAAAGTTTTGATATTTTACTTACAGGGGAACCGCCGATAGGCTGGTAAGCTCAAATTCAACACCTCATTTGCCCGCCAATTTAAAAAAATAGGATACCTTTTTGTATAAAATTTGCCACCCTGCCTACAGCTCCTACAATTTTAATTTTATTTTTGAAAATTTTGTAGTTTTGGAACCTCTCCTACAGTTATTAGTCGATACGAAACAACTCGTACCATTGCTAATGTTACTAAGCCCACTATTATCAACACTCGTACGAGCGTTAAACTTACCGCAAGCCCACTCGAAGCCCATTTGTACCCTGCCCGCTGGTACCACCAAAACACTTACTAAGCGCACTCGTGCCGGCTCCATTCTTTCCATGTCCACTCGTACCCCGCCCATTTGTACCAGCAAAACACGTATCAATGTTTGTAACTTAATGTTGATTGTTGGCTGGATGCGGTCAATTGCATTGTTTTAGAAGTTGATAAAGTCAGAAACGCTTAAAGTCGGTGTCAGTACATAAGTATTATTGGTAATCTGTTTTTGTGTCTCTTTCCTAAAAATACTAGTATTGGTTAAAGTAGTCAAATAACTACTATATGCTATAGCAGTGGCCCACGTATAGTGGACCTGCATATCGTCTGTGAAGAACCAAAATGACCCATATCGAATTTAATCTAGAATCAAATTGAGCTATAGATGTCATACAAACAAAATGAGAAAAATGCGTAAAATTACGATTTTTGAAAAGTGTAAACTGTTCCATTTACCTGTTTTTAAACTATGTAAAATGTCCTATTTACATGTTTTTCAACTATGTAAAATGTCCTATTTACATGTTTTTCAACCATGTAAAATGTCCTATTTATATGTTGTTGAAAAGGTGCAAAATGTTCTAATTTCATGTTTTTGAAAAGGTGCAAAATATTAAAATGTTGTATTTACATATTTTTGAAAAGTGCAAAATGATCTATTTAAATGCTCTCAAGACATGTTTTAATATTTTTGTAGATAGTTAATATAGTCCATAGCCCCTTTCCTTTTCATATTGAGATACTACTGTAGGTTACTACTATAGGGTGGTTTCACTGTACATGTTTTGAAATTGAGCGGTACTTCCCTATACAGGCTATTTCCTTGTTAGATGAGATTTTGAATTGACAATAAAAAATGTAGTAATTGAATTTTGTCCATTTTATTGACTTAGCGTAGCCCAGGCGGCACAAAGTTACTCAAAATAAGTCGTCAGTTACCAAAAGATTGTCACACATTGATCAAATAGAAAAGCAATTTAAAAATATCCTGCTACTGGTGTTCCGGGTCATTAATTGGACAAGTAAAAGACGCCTCATCTTTACTTGTGTACACAGCGGGTAGCGTCTTCTGTTGAAATTATCATATCATCCGGACATTCACAGTGATGAGTTTGATTAATATTTTCATGTCCAGTAATAGCAGGAAAGTTGAAGCAGAAATGGGAACAAGTTGCGTTTTCGTTCCCAGTCCCAGAACCAGCACAAGCATTACCCCTCCCACCCATCAGACTCTGACTTCCACTGCTATAAACCTTTAAATTCAACACACCGATCTGATTCGTCTTAATCTTCAAAATCTCGTTCTCCGAATTTTCACTACCAGCACTGGTTGGCATGGTTTTCTTCAAAGCATACATCTCATTGGTAAGCCATTTATACCAATAAATCCATTTCTTATGAATTCCCAATGTAATTGAACCTTCCAGCCTTGAATCACCTTTTAACAAAATCCTAATATTACGTCCATCCAAATCCAAAGATGTAATTTGGCTTAGTTCAACATCAATCCAGTAAATTCGGTCTTGCTCGAAGTCAATGGTGAGACTAATTGGATTTTTTAGATTTGTATGAAATTGTCGAGTACTACTACTACTGATAGTTGATAGTACAGCCCCAGCGTCAGTGCCATTACCGGTGCCGGTGCCCGTAGAAGTAGAAATATTTTGTAAGCGGTCACGGTTATTCGCGATTGAAATTGGGGTTTCAATTATTTTCTGTACATTGCTTCCGTCTAACCAAGATCTTCCAATGAATGGGTTCTCATCCTCGTACGAAAAATCTGTCCAAAATAAGTAACCTCTTTCAGGGTGAACAGCTATATCCCGGGGGTAAGTGACCTCTGGAGATTTTAAAATAGTTTTGACCCAGCCCTTATTTCCTTGTCCAACACCAACCACTTGAATCAACGTCTTTTCTCGATCACAAACGTACAAATTTTGAGACAGCCAGTCAAGCGCTAAGCTGCTGATGAGACTATCATTCAAATTGGAAGATGTGATAACTTGAGATTCTTGATCACCGTCACCACCACTTTCGACTTCCAGAGATTGCCTATTGATCCTCGTTTCGTTCTGGTCTTCGTCCACCCAGTAAATGACATTTCGAGTCATGTCAAATTCCATTCCAGTCACTTTGTCAGATTCTGACTTTGATTTTACAACAGTGTCAACTTTGAGATTGTTTAAATCAATGCGGCGTATTTGGTTTGCCATTGAAACCAGCATGAATTCTCGGATTTCGTCGAAGCGGGGAAATTTGTATTTTTTATTACTTTTTAAATCCAAGTGAATAATAACCCAGTTGTTCTTGTTGCTACTGTTTGCTTCTTTTTTATCAGTGCTTTTCTCTGTCCCAATCGTCGATCCAATAATTAAGAGTTCCATAGTAGAATTTTTAGCAGAGTTTTTAGAAGCACCAGTATCTGAAGTTGACATTGACATGAATCCAATGACCCCGATGGATTCATTGTGAAATTTGAAAGTGGCCCAGTTTTCACCTTTGTCTGTTGAATAGTGGAGACTATCAGTGGTGTCAGCTATTTGATTTTCGAACTGTTTCACCCCCACAATAAGTCCATCAGCATCCCCAACTTGAAATAAGTAGTTGCCTTCTAATGACTTTGTCCATGTTTGAGCCCCATCTTTCGAAATTAACAGACTTGGGGGATAGTCATTAATTTGTCCTGCTGCAAGAATAACACCAGTGGTTTTGTCCCACATTATTGATGAGGCTACTGCCGGATTCTGTGACTTGGCCGAACCCGCACCCGGGACTGACACTGGACTTAATTGGTTGCCTAGTTGTAGTGAACAATTATGCGGGGCAAAGGAGCAGTTAACAGGTCTCCACTCATCCCCATTATCAAAGGTTACCATTGAAAGTACATTTTGATTATTTCTTTTTGCAGAGGCGTACGAGGCTGGATGAGTGTTAAGGACATTTGCAAGGAAAACCCCTGGAAGTTGATCAGGCTGAACTGGGCTGAAGTCAGCGAGCGTCACCCCCTCCTCCCATTTACTACTCGAGCTCAAAAGAAGGATTTTCTCGAGGGAGAGTGTGAACCGTTGACTTATGAAAATATTGAGGAGCGGACTGGACACGTACAGATCCGAGAGACCGTGCTCATTCGTGACGCAGACGAAGATCCTCCCATCCAGGGAAGAAATATGCGCGATATGGAAATTTGTGATGCGGAGGTAGCTTGGGAACAGAGCACGAACGAATCGGCTACTTTGAAAGGAAATCCAAAGTTGAACTAAATTAGTTTGGGATTTCTTCGTAGCAAACATGTGATTTTCCTTAATGATAAACTCATCTACATCCTCCAAGATTACGGAGATGTCTTCAGGATCTTCGAATAGGGGGGATTCGGATGTGATGACTAGTGCTCGCTGCCCTGGCTCTTTTTTGTGAATGTACAGCTGCATCGTGGCCGTGTCCCACGAGACGGATTTCACAAACTCTTGGACCATCTTCCAGGAAAAACCGAAATCAGCCGAGATCCAGAGTTTCTTGTTCCCTGTTCCACCCGTGAGGATTGTGTTGGTTTCGATCTCATAGGCAATCAGGATTTTACCACCCGTCGGATCAAAAATGATCTTATCTGGAACAAAAGGGATTTTACTCCCTTTGAAGGAGGAGGCGTAGTTATTCGTTGTGAAAATTAACTCATTTTGATCGTCAATTAGAACGAGTTGCCCAGTATTTTCTTTTTGCGGGGAACTAAAAACTCGGCTGATTGTCGGATTGGCATTTTCTTCATTGTTGTCGATATTATTTATTAGCAGATGAGTTTCGTCTTTAAAAGTTTTCCCGCTATCTCGAGATATGTAGATGGTGGATGGAGATATTAAATTGAGTTTTTTTAGGAGGCAGAGAATGACACCGTTTCCGAGGGGAGACACTACAAGTGTGTTTTTGGACTGGTTGAGCAGGGTCACTGACTCGTGTATCTCCACCTCGGGTTCTAGGTCATTTGGGGTTTTTGTTAAAGCACTGGAGGCAAGTTGAGGGATTAAAAATGTTTGGTGGGAGCTTTTTGTTTTGGATTGAGATTGGAATGAAAGTGTGGGCCCATTGCCATAGCTACTGCTTAAAGAAATTGAGATTGCAATAATTATTATTAGTAAGTTAAAGAAATATTCGTATGACTTCATTTAAATTTTGCACTGCACTACACTGTATTTTCTATGAGCGGAATCACACTGTTTCAACAACACAACGCAACGCGTTGCTTTATTCCTATATGATCTATGATATAAAATATAAAATGAAATTATTCTGGTTTTCCTTTGAGGATGCGATAAGTGACGATTGACGATGGCAAATGAGGAAGATGAACTGAAAGTAAATATTGCAGCTTGACGGACTTGGTGTTGGGGTTCCGTTGGTCAAGCCGATACCTAATTATTGTTCGTATGTAATATGTACTGCCTACTAGTGTGTAATTTTTTTTTGTATGCAAATACATTTATTTTGTTGGTAGGTACCTCCTTACATGCATAATTATAGTTACGTAGTGGGGTTAGGAAATATAACTAGTAAGCATTGCCAAAGGTACAATGCACTTATTGAATGAATTTTTTATTCAATATTGTCTGTGAAGAATCGAAATAACCCACATCCAATTTATTCCAGGATTAAAATGAGCCTACGTATGTCACTAAACTCTAAATGAGATAGATGCGTAAAATGGTAATTACCATATTTCCCCCAGTAGGTCCCCCAGTGTACTATCCACGAAGTATGGAATGGAATAGAATACTTGTTTGTGGAAAGTGCAAAATGTTCTATTTACATGTTTTTTAAAGGTACAAAATGTTTTATTTACATGTTTTTGAAGAGTGCAAAATATTATATTTACCTGCTTTGAAAAAGTCCACAATACTCTCCTACGATGTTATTGAAAAGTGCAAAATGTTCTATTTACATGTTTTTGAAAAAAGCAAAATATTCTATGTAGGTGCGTACATGTCTTTTTTTAAATTGCAAAATATTTTATTTACCAGCTTTTAAAACGTGCAGAATACTCTGTTTAGATGATTTTAAAAAGTGCAAAATGTTCTATTCTTGCATATTTAAAAACAAATTTCAAAATGTTTTTTTACATGCTTTTAGGATCAGGATATTTTAATTTTTTGTTGAGAAAGTGAATTTTGTTTCTAGCTAAAAATGGATGTAGTCATAGGTAGTTTTGATTCTTCACAGATAGATAGTAAATATGCAATTGTAGGATCATTTTATTGCATTGCTGTAGCTGTATGTGGGTGCGTACGTTGAAGGTTAATGTCGGTCATTATTTGGCATTATTATATACCTAATACAACTTGAAGCAAAAAGCCACTGCACTGACTTCATTTGTCTTTTGCATTAATGATTATAATATATTCTTACCTTCAGGCCTTGATTTACATTTACAGGTAGGTTAGGTAGTTTGACGTGTCGGCTATATTATATTTCCTTTGTAATTACGTACTTACTTGCGCACCTGTGTGTATGACATACCTATGTTTAGCTATCTTTATGTCTTGTAATCATTGTGTATTTTATCCTAAGAGATTCCAAATACTTACAGCTGTAGTTTTTTAAGTCTATAATATGTGAGCATTGCATTGTTTCCACTGTTAAGAGTTATCGTGGGATGAACAACAATGTGTACGAAGATGCTTGTATTATTGTGTCCATATGATATTAAGTGATGCGATATGATGCAGCGAAAAAAGCAGTGGAAATGCAATATTAATTTTAAGGCTATAAAAAAGTCCGGATAAAGCACCTTTTTAAAGTTACGTTATGATATTGCCTTCTATGGCTATATAATTATATACAACGATGTACCTACTAACATGAGTACATCGTCGTATTTACAAAATTTATAAAAATTATGCATTGCACCTGTAGTGCGTGTGTGAGTTTTACATTTCTTCATTATATTAAGATGAGGGTTTCAGGAACAAAAATAAATCTCATGCTATTACGTAGGGATTTTTTATCGTTTCATTTCTGTGTCGAGGTCCGTTTATTACATTGACCGCATTCAGGCTTAGCTTCTATCCTTTACTGTGTTTGAGGAAGTAGTTCACAAAATCGATTCAATTCAAAACTAATTTGTTTTATCTCACCATCATTAAGTGTTATGATATCCAGCATCCTGCTGTTTGTCTTCACGTGATTTATGCTAAATGATACAACTGGTTTTAATTAAGTTTGTTTTTGACTAAAATTTTATTTGCTTACCCATTTCTTATTAAAAATATCATAATATGATAGCTATGTGCTCTGTTTTTCCACTTATACAATTTTATATTAAATTATTTTCTCGACTTTCTCATGTGCTATAAAACGGTGTTACATTTAGAGGCCTAATGTTAGAGAAATAGTTATTCTTGGGGCTAGCACTGATAATAACGGAAAAATGTTATTTGTTCAGCGAGGTGCATCTAAACCAGAGAGGATTTAATCGTCAGCAGAAAAAATTTTATTTTGCAGAGAACTTTTTACGGTTTTCAGACACTTAATAGTGAAACACATCAAAAAAATAATTTATTTTGCTGAGACATTTGGTAATGCATCATGAAACAGTATTAATTATTATTAAAGATAAAGAAAAAGCGCTAAAATTCAATATATTACATGAAGTTACATGAATGAGGAAGTAAACTCAATACAACTGCTGTAGCTACTAGACAGAAAACAAACTTGACATACCATCATTTTTCCACTGGCTGTAGAATGTTATATTTATAAATAATTCTCGGACAAATAAATCATTTAAATACACCCATTAGACTCTGCATATCAAATTAATTTCCTCTGCAGAAAACAAATAGTGCGTCCACTGACAAAAGAATAATTTCCCGCTGAAGCTTTAATTTACCCCCCGATAATAACCAATGCAAGAAATCTATACTTATAATTTCTTATATACATGATTTTGCCGAAACAACCCGTCGAATAATTTGTAGCGCTTGGGAAGGCATTTGAGCCATAGTGACACCGGTCGACCGGTAACAACTGTTCACAAATGGCGTTATGCACATAAGGGAGGGTTAATATACAAACATTAAAGGACCATCCACAAAATCGCTATTCCGAGTTTCCGTTTACGCCGATAACCAACGCGTTCTAGTTTACATCTACACTGTATTTGTTTTTGAAAAACCAAATTTCCAGTAATACGACTGACAGAATTGTATAAAATAAATTCAGGATGCAGTTTTTGAATGTTTTCCAACTCGCAATGTATGGACGTAACACCTGCAAAAGCAACAATAAAGTCCCAACTGTACATCCAATGAGATAACAATAAAATCCAGAAGCAACTAAAGAGTCTCTAAGATCCAGTCCTTTGCATTCAGCAACAATTTCGAGTCCCCTCATTTCATTTGGGATCCCATCATCCCCAAAAACAAGATCAAATACTGAAGCTATAGTAATTTTTTGAAACTCATCACTCATATCGAACCAATAGTTAAAAATCCCTGTACTCATTATCCCAGTAAAAGCTTCAAGGACGACGTCCGTGTTTGGCAGAATAAATCTCCAAACTTGAAATGCTTCCAAAAATGTATCGCTTGCGACTTGGGGACGCTTATTGGCAACATATTTTTGCATAGCCCATGAATACTTGAGCAACTCTGCTTTAGTTACCATGTAGCAGGATTCATCATCCAGAATTTTGGGTAAATAATCGTTCGCTGTTTCAACCTGCTTTGAGTTATTTAGAATTAATTGATGCTTTTGAGCAATTTGGAGGCTGTTATCCCCCATTTGTTCCGTCTGATTCAAATAGTTTTGAATGTCTTGAAATTGTTCTGGAAAAATAATAGTCACGTGCTTATTTTTTTCTTTAAATAGGTCAGCAGCGGATTTTGTGATTGTGACTGGGAGTGGAGCGACCATGTAGCTCTGCCAGTGAGAACTGAAAATCCAACTCGTGAGCGTCAGAGCGACGAACCAAAAGGTGTAAGCTTCCATCTTGCTACTTTTTGAATTTAATTGCTGAGGATTTTGCAGAACAAAAGGTGACAAAGTGAGTTCCAAAGTATCTACCAAATCAACATTTTTATAGGAAAATTTTAAAACTACCCCAATAGCAACATTGATGAGCCCAAAAGTGATCCAAACCTCCAATGAAAAGGGCTGGACAAGGAAGTAAAAACTGTTTGGGATGTCACCATTATTGTGAGGTGTTCCGTAAAATAGTTGCTCTGAATGTTTCCGAATTATTACTGAAGGAATCGCGTATTCCATGTGAAGTGTCTTGTGATTCCCCTCAATCATTGGATACCTACAAATTTCTTCTGGGGAATAGTCTCTATATTTTTCAGCAACGGTGAAGTTACATTTGGTAGAAAGAATGCTGACAATTTGAATTAGTGGGATTGCTATGTAAGTTTTATTCGCAGAAAGCACTTGGCGAACGGACATGATTTTGGTGTTGGGTGTAACACTTTTAAGGAGAATCCCATAATCAAATTCTACAGTAGATCCACCAAAATCGCTTCGAAATTCCCTGAATTTTGTTGCAATACTTTTGTAACAAGTCCAAAAAAATAAATCCTTGTTGAGCACGTCCAGCGGGGTCAAGAAGGCAGTTTTCTGTACAAGATTTAATTCCACGCGCCCAAACCACACTAGCTCAGAAATGAGAGACTTTTGGAGGGTTTGTACAAGATCAAATTCTAGAAGAATAAAGTTGACTGGGAACAGGCAGAGGCCAGGAATAGAGATGTATTGTTTATTCTTGAAGGAACCCCCGGCAATCAGAACGTAAATGTCTGTTAGAGGCCTTAGATTCTCGCTCAGGGGCAGTCCGCCCATGACATTGTCAGGGAAGGGGGCATTTAAAAGAAACGTAGTTGATTTCGGCATGGGCAGGGAAATAACAATTTGGACGTAGCATATTATTTCCTGATGTTTCAAATACTGTTTGGACTGGTCACGTTTGTTCAAATTATCATAGTTTTGAACTGCAGATCCCAATTGATGAAATAAGCCTGCTAGTTTTTGATACTCGTACTCTGCAAGTGGGCTCCGCTGAGTGTGAGTTGTAATAATAAATTGACAGTTTTTTAAAGGTGAGAAAATATTTTCTAATGTGGGAACTTCAATCAACTCTGCTTCCTCA
Organism: Dicyrtomina saundersi; assembly: GCA_034695245.1. Lineage (NCBI taxonomy): Eukaryota > Metazoa > Arthropoda > Collembola > Symphypleona > Dicyrtomidae > Dicyrtomina > Dicyrtomina saundersi. Next base: position 1,364 of record JAQFZE010002285.1, on the reverse strand, counting down.
AGCGGTTGGTTCAATAGGCAGTAGGAGATTTGGAAATACTGAAGAAAAAATAGAACGAAATATGTGATCCAGTAAGTTGCCATTTTTACAAAAAAGTTGTTGTTTTTTGAAGTACTGGATTGTGGACAGGTCAAGTGTCCTATCTTTTTGATGGTGTAATAATTGTTGCATACGTACACAAATTATATGTAAAGCAGGCGCTGGAATAAAACTCATCTTGTAAAGGCTAAGAGTTCAAAAGTAACATTTCAATGTTTGGCGTGTCAAAAATTGTTTTTTCAGCTAAAAAATTTGTGTTTGCTTAAGTTTTCCATTATTTTTTATAAAACTAATCGTTTTTGTTTATTTTTATACAGAATATCGTCTGCGAAGAACCAAAATCACCCATTTCCAACTTAAGCTCGAATCTAAGTGAACTATGTCATAAAAACAAAATGAGAAACATGCGTAAAATGTTAATTAAGAGTTTTTGAAAAGGTGTAAAATGTTCTATTTACATGTTTTTGAAAAGTTGTAATATGTTCTATTTACATGTTTTTGAAAAGGTGTAAAATGTTCTATTTACATGTTTTTGAAAATCTGGAAAATGTTCTATTTACATATTTTTGAAAAGTGCAAAATATTCTATTGAAATTCTTTCAAGACATGTTTCAATATTTTTGTAAATAGTGGGTATTGTTTTTAGCTTCAAATGGATATGGGTCACTCTGACTCTTCACAGTCGATATTTTTTGTGGGGTTGTTTTGTTTTAAGCACGCATTTCGGCAAGTTAAACTATCGTTTCTAACTTAATAAAATAGGCGACATGCAATGAGGCAATGTACATAAAAGATACACAATACAACTGAATTATTTAACACCCACGCATGTAGTACAAAAAATAGTTGTCCTTTTGCTGCTGGTTAGAAATTTAAAAATATTCTCTATAAGAACGGAAATGGATTTTTCTTATCATAATATTTATTTTAGAAAAAAATAATCTTATTATTTTTTGAAATACGTTTGACCAAAGGAATAATGCGTATCCGACACATCATTTTTGAAGCAATTTATTTTACAAGTTGTGCAATTTGCACAATATTTTCGAAAATAAATTCCGTTTCTTAATTGTAATTAATTAAAATCAATTTGTGCCGATGCCGATACAGTGCTATACTATGTACCTATGTACTGTTTTTGTTTAACTAGATTGAACTTAATATTTCTGTTCGAATGGTTCATAACTTGCACAGTTAAATGTAGAACTTCAAATTTTTATACATTAAGCGGGAAATTCAAATTCAGATATGTACAAGAAAAATGGATAGTGGATTTACATTGTCTTTATTAAATCAAATGACCAAGAAATGAACTAAATGATGTG
>JAQFZE010002284.1:0-14990 GCA_034695245.1 Dicyrtomina saundersi | reverse complement strand
TTTTCATGTACGCCCAGGCGTTTGAAGTAAAATTAAAAAGCCAGTGGGGATTCTGCATAAACCAAGCACCATAACCAGTAGTAATAGAGTCTTTCTTCAACTCTCCTAAAATTTTACCAATCACATACGAATCAAAGTATATGGCAACATGATCTCTAATGTTTAGGTGCACGCGAGTTACTGGCTCGGATTTTCGGTTGTGCCAGTCTTCTTTCCAATACTCCGGAGCGTCAGTGCTTTGAGGTTGAGCTGGTTGCAGAAGTTGCAGAAGTGACGACGACTTTAATTTGGTAAACAAACAAAATAATACGAGCTGAAACGTGAGGAGTATCCTTATCTTCATTTTGGTTTCCTAAACTAAAATATAGCGCTATATTCATTTGAATATTTTATAAAATTGCTTAGCAAAATATTTTTGTTGGAACTAAACATTGTAGTCGAGATCTTTAGTCGACGGTTTAGTTTTTAAATCCTTATTAAAGTAAATGTATACTTTTATAAAAATGTGGGAAAAATGACTTCACATTGAAGGTGATTTCAAGCGAATAATTAGGCAAATTAATAAGAGAACCATTAAGCACAGAAAATAACAGAATAATTAGTAAAAAAAATTCATGACGTAATTGTTTTACGTAGAAGGAAGTCGGGCAAGTCATTTGCTAAAGTGGAAAAAAGCTGCTTACTAATTGTAACTTTAAATTATTATTTTGTTAAAAATAATAAATTTTAATTATGTGTAACTGTATAATGCATAGAATTTAAAATAGAAATATGTAATACTGTTCGAACAAAATTTTTACCACAATCGGAAAACACAGTATTTCCGTACCCAGTAGTAAATAAAAGTTTATTTACTTGTTTTTTTCATTTTTGAATTTCCAGAATTTTATAAAACCTCATACTCATAATGTTTACCTCTAAGGAATCGTCCATAAATGATGTCATGTGTAGGGTTAGTATGAGGGAATGAGGATGAGATAATTATACTGAGTGAGTATAAAATACAGTATCTCACAATGCTACCAAACTTTTGTTTTAATAGGCACTAAATTGTACAAGTTACAATAGGAAATTATAATTTTATCAAGCTTTTAATGATGCGATAATATGCTGCAGGAAATTGTGGCGGGCCAGGACCACAAGACCCATGCATTATCATACAAACCAAAAGAACTTATAGCCATCCAAGCGTGACACACAATATAAGTTTGACTAGTTTGATTTTACTCGCTACAGTCAGTTCGTTATAATGGTAGTTTAGAAAAGTTTTATAGAAATTAAAAAATAGATTTTATTTGGTTCTACCGATATTATATAGTGAATAGATGCCTACTGCAACTCTGTAACTATATGCGCTTCTTTCTTATCTCCGCGGTATGTAATTACTCATGCTCACAAGGGAACAACACGACATGACTCCCCCAGACTTCAAAAAGACCCATTCAAACAATTAGTTTGAAAAACCCGGGCCTCAAAAATATATGCTTCCTAGATTTGTTCCAAAAGAATTACAATTTTCGGATTTTCAAAAATCCTGAAATTACTTTTTACGTTACGGCCTCAGTATCAGAAAAAATCAAACATCAAAATGAGTTAAAAGCTGTAGAACCTACAGAGTGGCAAAATGTAAAACAAAATTTTAAACTTTGCCGCGCCACGATAACAATACAATACAAATTGCATTCGAGTTACTTTGGAACTTTGGACCTGTACTATTTAAAAAAGTTACCTGAGTTTTTGTTCTAGGTCTTTCTGAAATTTGCATTAATCATGTCACGTGGTTCCCTTCTCAGTAATTACTACACAAACCGATAAACCTACACATTTGTACCTACAAGTATTTTATTACAATTAATCATTATGGATGTCAAGTAGCAATACATATGCAATTTACTAATATTATGTAAATTCAATTTAAAAACTGATACAAATGCTATGCTTCACCATACTACTAGCGCTATTTATTGACGGTCCAATAATAACTACTACTTACCTAAATGTCCCACTACATGGTATAGTAAGTGATATCTAATTATTTATTCAAAGTATAAAATACCTTGCATTAGTTATTAATTATGACACAACTCAAAACTACCAGTAAGTGTGCTGCTGGACATGGACCTCAAATCAGACGATACTATAATATGAAAATATATTATTTTGTGACATTTTTAAAAGCTAATTTACTATTAAATAACTGTCAATCTACTGAAATTACATTCAACGAACAATAAAATTATCTTTTTTGAAAGTATCTACACATTTTTATTTGCAATAGTAAATTAATAAATTCAATTATCTACTCGCCCAAAATTCCAAACTCATTAATATTCTTTAAGCAGTTTTCAACATAGGTACGTTCGAACTCGAACAAACCTTAGTTTGACAGAAAATCCTTTAAAAATTTGTAAGGTGGTGCATTTCAAAAATCAAAGTATACTCCACAATATATTACGAAACATTTTAATATAAAACTACATTTTAGTACTAGTTGCATTTTACTGATAGTATTGTAACGACTTATTCTGTGGGATCTTTTAAACTTAAAATCGTAGGTCCATTTATAATCTCCGCAATGGAATCCGTCTCGCCCTCGCTTAGTAAAATAGACACTGAACTTTTAGAAAAGTTCCTCACTCAAGATAAAGCAGATCTCTTTGTGATGTTAGAAGATGATGCAACACCGGAAATCATCCTGAATTTTCTGGAACAGGAGAATGCAAACCGCACGGGTACAGGTGCTGTTGCCGGAGGCGGTAAAAGTACTGTCAATGACAGTAGCCAGGGTTTTACATTTAAATCAATGACAATGCACATAACAACTTTGATTGTTGTGTACGGTGCGGATTTTAAATTGGTTAAGGATTTGGAAAAGTTTAAGGAAATCTCTATGATTGAACAAAATAATTGAGCCAGTAGCTTATATTCAGAATTACATTGCTAGAGGGGAAATAAAAGACGTTGTAAAAATAAATTGATCATTGCTTAAGCTTAAATGCTTTCGTTCTTTGTCGCTAAAATGTTAAAAAAGCATCCACGGTATCATTCAGAGTATTAAAAACAAAATTAATTGCAAATCCTTTTTCAATACGAAAAAAGTGACCCATCTTAACACTCATTCCTTTAAAACCGTGCAATCTTTTTGCCAGATAATTTCTTTGCAATATTTTGTCCTTAGTTTGATTTTGATGGTTACAAGCCTCCGATGCCTGCTCCAAAAATTTTTTCGCCAGTATGTTGATTTGCTCGATTTTTGTGAGGACCATGTATGTGGTGTAGCAGCCCTGAATGGAGAATATAGCGAAGCCGTATGCAACTTCGTCGCCTACGCCAACTTGACCCTGTTGTGTAGCATTGCTTGTGGAAATTGCTAGATAATTGCAAGTCACCACAAAGATGTACATGATCAGAATTGCTGATGTAATTATTAGTGGATTTATAATTACATTGAGGAGTCCAACTAAAAGTTTGAGTTGAGGGTAGAATTTCAAACATACTTCAAGTTTCTTCTCTGGATTGGCTCTAAAACAAATCAATAAATTACACACACGTCGAAAATGCAACTACGAAATTTGAAAAAATCTAAAAGTTGGTCTTACATTGCCGACTTCAAGATAAGCAGTATTCTGTAACCAGGTAGTTGAAAAACTGCGTGAAATCCGATCATGACACAGTACGAGGACATCAAGGAAAAAACATCCAAAATAAAAAGGGTTAAACGAAGCCTTAGAGAGCAACCCCCGGCCACACTCCTCTCAGAACAGTAGCGTTGACCCAAACAAATAAAGTAGTTGAAATTGTCCCTCCCCAACCAGTACACCCAAATTAAAAACACTAGAAGAATTAATTGTGCAAATAGTGCGCCTACCAAAACTGATACGAGAATTAAAAAATTTTTGAAACCATCTTTCATCGTAAAAATAGATTTTGGAGTTTTTGGGCTCACAAGAATGAAACATGGGAGTGGGAGGCTCTCGGAATAGTCTCGGTCCACTTTTTGAGTCCAATTAAAAAGTGAGACAATATCTTCCGCTTTATGAAACATAGCGGTATTCACAGCTAGAACGCACAACTGTGCAATTATAAATACAAAGGGTGCAATCACATCCACGTCAAGATCAACAGCAGCACCGGATGATAAAGATAATTTGCCCGCCTCGCGCTCTTTTATTATAGAGAATAGTGAGATAGAACGTAAAATGATTGCAGTCATTAGTATTGCATTGCTAATAGCCCAAAGTATCAGTTTGACCCCGGACACTTTCCCCATTTGATTATTGGAGCTTTTAAAGGTAAACGGAAAAGAATGAGTGAGGGAAGGAAGGGTTTGAATGACTAATCTGGACATTTTTGATGTATCGAACGTTTCTATGAACCATTTTCGAAATCTTGAAATATCTAAAGTTGATGGTATTTGTTTTATTTTACGGAATCGATTTTGAATGGTTTGGAAAAAATTTGGGATTTCGTAACGAATATCCACAGTGTTTTTAGTGGATGGGGAATGTACAGCATTCAACATTGTGGATTTGGGGTTTTCAAAAAATTTACACTTTTAATATAGTTCACACCAAGTTTGTCAGGTTTTTGATCAGGTTTGAATTTATATAGTGAACTCGGTTCGGTATTAGCAGTTGCAGTTTATCAAGGGGGCTTAGCAGGCAGGTTCAAACTTTTTAAGGAAACGTTGGTAATGTGTAGCTAGATTTAATTGATTTTGACTTTCCGAGCTTAGAAAACCTCGAGTTATATTAAGTTTATATGTAACAAAATTGAGGATATCGTCTGGAAGAACCAAAATGGTCCATATCCATTTTTGGTTTCAAACAAAATGCACTTATCTACAGAAAAAATTAAAATAACATGTTCATAAAAGCATGTAAATATAACATCGTGCATTTCTTTTATAACAATTAGGTACATTTTACAAATTTAAAAAACACTTAAATAGAGCATTTTGATCTTTCAAAAATATGTAGATAGGACATTTTACAATTTAAAAAAACACTTAAATAGGAAATTTTGTTCATTTTAGAAACTCGTGATTAGCACTGTAAGCATGTAACTCATTTAATGTATTTTGTTGACATAGCTCATTTTAATTCTAGCATAAATTGGAAATAAGTCATTTTGGTTCTTCATAGACGATATACTGCTTCTACCGTTATAGGACTTAAGCGAATTATAGTAATAGTGGACAGTTGGAAAAGCTACTTAAAGTGGTACCTACATATTACATACTTTATTTGTGCAATCAATTCAATACATGGGCCACTAATGTTAGTAAAGAAACAGAATATTTTAAATTCTTTTAATTCAAACTATTTTATATTGCTCCTAACAATGCGGAATATAATGTGAGTAGAGACAGTTTTCAATAGTCAAGAAGGAAGAACTTCTTTAGATTTGGTACTTAAACAGAAAAAGAGTTTTTGTAAATGGACAGGACAACCTCAAATTGAGCCATTGGCCACAGTATAAAATTATGCTGGACAAAATAAGTGATATCTATGATGGAATTTTTAAAAAAGAGTAAAGATTGTAATTATTTAAATTGCTTAGTTTATTCCTTCTTTAGCAATGTACTTTTATCATACCACATAGACTAAATCTTCTAAAATCTATGTAGATAGTTTATAATATTTTTTAAAAATTATGTAGATTGGTAGGAATTACAGGCAAGTTTTTATATTCAAACTCTTTTAAGACGAACTTTCATTCGAATTTAATATCATCTGTGGAAAACCAAAATGACCAATACCCATTTTTAAGTTTTAGCTAAAATCAACATCCACTATTTACAAAAATTATTAAAATATATCTTGAAATCATGTAAATAGAACATTTTACACTTTTTGAAAACATGTAAATGGAACATTTTCTACTTTTAAAAATCATGTAAATAGAACATTTTACACTTTTTGAAAACATGTAAATGGAACATTTTCTACTTTTAAAAATCAAGTAAATAGAACATTTTACACTTTTTGAAAACATGTTAATGGAACATTTTCTACTTTTAAAAATCATGTAAATAGAACATTTTACATTTTTTAAAAACATGTAAATATAATATTTTGAGGTTTTTAAAACATGCAAATTGAACATATTACACCTTTCAAAAACTCGTAATTAACATTTTATGCATGTTTCTCATTTTGTTTTTATGACATTGACAGCTCATTTTGATTCTATAGTCTAAATTGGATATGGGTAATTTTGGTTTTTCACAGACTACATTATGCCCTCAAAAAATAATTAAGAGAAGACAACTGCACCTACTGATATGATTTTATACTATAATGAATTGTATGTGTAATATTTCTTCATTAAGTCGATTTGGCCATGGCCCATACAACCACCAATTTACATTGCAATTACTTACATACAAAATTATTTTACTGGTTGAACTCTACTTCAACTTCCTCTTCATCTGACGGTATATAGCACTCGAGATAAAATTTCAAAAGACGTTTGGCCGTTCTAAAAATTAAACTTGCTGATTCCGATTCGTATGTGTTCAATAATGTTTCCAGCACATTTGGGTCAAGATGGTGGCTACAACAAAGTCAAAATTTAAAAAGAATGTTAATGTTAGTATAGGTAGGTAGTTGAATTCACAATTTTAGAAGTTTTTCTTGTTACAGTGAAAACCCATTTAGCGCAAAAAATAGTTATTGTGAAATCCCTGTTGTACGTATGACAGTAGCAAAAAGAAATACACAAAACAATTTAACATTATAATATACACCTATACCTGTAAAAATCGTCCCAGCCTTCCCTTTCAATTTGGGTTACCATAACGTGTAAGTCGGGAGCAAGTTGGTTAATTGAAAACGTAAATTCTTCCCGGTTTCCGTGTCTTGCAAGTAGGGAAAACCACGTCATCAGACCTGCTAACTAATAAAATATCAAAGATTCATATTAATGATATGACTGCAGATACGTATGTATAGGTAACTATGCAAAGTAACTTAAGTACATTAATTCATAATATTCTTATTTGCCTTTCTGAGAAGCACCTATATATAAGGTGTATCTACCTTATATCCTAGTAAAAAATCATGACTAGTTAACTTTTGTGTCAGCTGTTGAAGATTGTCCATAAATTCCGATGATATAAGAAATTTCTGGGCAGATTTCCATTTATAGGCCATTTTAGTCACTAGTACTGGAAAAATTATCATTAAAAAACACAAATTATATATCAGATATATTATTGCAGACCAAGGCATTACGACGTAATTTCTTTAGGCAGCAATATGTTTCCATAGGAAAACCACTATTTTGATTTTATTGATGGTTTTCTTTGGTAAAGCAAAATGTTGTATTTACATGTTTTAGAAAAGTTACAAATTTTCTTTTCACGTGATTCAGAAAAGTGCTCAATGTTCTATTTACATGTTTTGAGAAAAATGGAAAATGTTTTATTTCCATGTTTTTGAAATGCACAAAATATTTTATTTGCATGTTTTTAAAAAGTCTATATATTCTTTTTATATATTTTTAAAAACTGAAAAATGTTCAATTTACATGCTTTTTGAAAATTTAAGCAGCAGGGGCTGCATGTGCTGGCCGGCCCAGATGCAGATAGCCCATTTAAAAATTGAGAGTAAATATTTTGACATCAGCTACATATATCATCACTGTGTTACAACTACCATAACTACAGGTTACTGTTTCAATAAAAATAAAAATATTTAAGTAAGGCTTACGAAGTAAACTAATTGATGCGCTATCAATCCCGCTCTGATTGACAAACACAAGGTGGTCGACGAGAATTTGAAGACCCATGTTCGCAAAAAACGATTCTAGAAACACTAAATGTTCATTTCCGTTGTATTTTAGTTAATTTTATATTATAATATTTTTAATACGAGATCTACATAGCTTTACAATAGCCACAGCGAGCAAGATTGACTGAAAAGTAATATAAAATAAAATAATTTATTATTCTTACTTTCTCTCTCCTCGTCCTTACAATAGTCACAAAGATCAATCTACAACAAAATAATTTTATATTATTTTTAGCACATTACAACAATATTATTGCTAAAGTAGGATAATGTAAACTTTGCATTTTACTTACAACACTTGAAAATACTTAAATAATTGAACAAGCTTACAAAATCGTGATAGCGCAATGGGCCTCCATCTTTCCAGTACTTGCTCACTTTCTCATTGGTCTCCTCCTCTGCGACATCACTTACTTGATAATTATACAATTTATTGTGTAATGATAACAAACCTTCGAGGCATTGAACCGAGTCAGAGGCTTCACCATTGTGAAACAGACAATACTTCCATATTAATTTAAAAATTTGCTGTATATTTTCATAATCAAAATAAAACCGGGAAGATTGATTCATAGTTTCAAAAATAGTTAATATCAGCTTCATGAAAATGCTTGGGTCTGCACTCTGTAAGTTCAAAAAAATATTAGAATTAAAATACAATAATAAATGCAGAGCCGGATAATGTGGCCATGTGGCCAGCGCAGGCAGCCTCCGCTGCTTGAATTTTCAAAAAACATGTAAGATGGAACATTTTGCAGTTTTTTAAAAATATGTAAAAATAATATTTTCAGTTTTCAAAAACATGCAAATAATTTTTTTGGACATTTCAAAAACATGCAAATAAAATATTTTACACTTTTCTCAAAACATGTAAATAGAACATTGAGCACTTTTCTGAATAAAGTAAAAAGAAAACTTTGCACTTTTCTAAAACATGTACATAAGTAAATACGACATTTTACTTCACCAAAGGAAACCATCAATAAAATCTAAATGGTGATTTTTGTATGGAAACAAATTGCTGCCTAAAAGCAATTCCTTCGTCCGGCCCTGATAAAGTGCAAATAATAAAATTTATATTATATTATGCATACGTATGTGTACCTCCATAAATTCTCTTGGATCCATTACCAGCTTTGAGCAAAACTTATGCGAATGTTCTTGGAGAGGTGAAAGTTCAGACTGTTGAGGGGAAATCAAATGTTCAATACATAGCTTTATAAAAACATTTTCTAGATTTTCTTTGCACAAACGTGCATCTCCCCAAATAGTGTCATCCTTACAAACGTCTTTAGCACTGATCCAAAATAAGCACAAAAGGAGACAATTCAGTTCATCGAACTCTGCAGGTTTGTTAGAATCCTCAATGTTTTCTACTCTGACAAAAATTTGATTGATTACATCTCGGGCCACTTCTATTGCGGCATAGTGCGACTCATGGAGACGGGTCAAAAGATTACAGATGATTATAGAAAAGGAGATTGACTGCTCTGGCACGGGCCAAGCTTTTTCTTTGAAAAAATTATGTAAACTTCTTAATGTTTGTTCGTTGTCTCGATTATCTTCCAAACCACGGCTACATAAGAATTTGCAAACAGCCATGAGATAAAAATAATCACTTTCGCTGTCGAGCATTTCTCTAATGCAGCATTGAACTTGCTCTTTGATTTGAATTTGGCGTGATGTGAAAAACAGAGTTTTAATTGATATTAGAGAGGTTTGTTCGAGGAAGCATAGCCCCTTCTTCTCTGGAACAGATCTTCCACATGATTGCTTGAAAATTTCCTCTACAATGCGAGGCTCATAAAGATCAAGATCATTCGGGTGAAAATATGACATTAAGGATAGCAATTTGACAGAATCTTCGGATATTTCCTTAAGATATCGAATTCGTTGCTTAATTTCTTCCTTTTCTGCATTTGCTTCCAAAAGTAATGGGTCAGATAGCGTTTTAATCCCAAGGTAGCGTTGAGCTGCCTTTACAGCCAAAGAATCTGGGGTGTTTTTATTTGCGTTCAAAAACGTAGTGAGTACCTCCTTTGAAATGTGAAACCTATAATATACATACATGAATTGTCTTGATCAATCATAGGTAATTGTAATTATCAAGGCGCACGAATTTTAAAATAATTACGCTGCTAATAGAAAATATGTCTAATAGCCATTGCGCACAGCAGACCTACGTAGGTAATAGGAACCAAAATTACCCATATCCATTTCTTGCCAACCACAATTTCCACTATCTACAAAAATGATGAAATATATTTACAAATACATGAAAATAGAACATTTTTCACTTTTTAAATCATGCAAATAAAACATTTTGCACAATTCTAAAACATGCAAATAAAACATTTTGCACTTTTCTAAAACATGCTAGTAAAACATTTTGTACTTTTCTAAAACATCAAATAAAACATTTTGCACTTTTCAAAATATGCAAATAGAAAATTTTACGCTTGTAAAAAACTCATAAATTAACATTTTACACATCTTCATTATTTTGGGTTTTTTATGACATAGCTCATTTTGATTCTAGCTTAATCTTTACATGGGTCATTTTGGTTCTTCACACACGATATTTTGTATTGAAATATCTTGTATGGTGAATTAAAAATGTATAAACCTGTAGTGAAAGTCTCGGAGTATCTTCTGAGCTCTCTTAGAAATTACATCTAATTCGTCTGATACAGTGTCAATCGAAAAGAGTTGGGTTTGTGGGGCATTGTATTCTTTGCGTTTTGCATACAGTGCAAACCACGACATGGAACAGGCCATCTTAGTATTAAAAATTAAAAGTTAAAAATGGTATTAGTGAAGGTTATACATATAAGAAAAATGTTACTTTATACACACAGTTAAATAATAATTTATTCATTTTGAAATTCTTATTCATGTAGTGGTTATTAAATGAAAGCAAATATAATAGGAATATATACCTGCTCCTCCACATATTCGTCTCCCAACTCACATATTGTTCTTGTGAGATCATAAAATGCAAATAAAAACTCCTCTGACTTAAGAAATCTTCCCTCAAAGTCCCAGTCATATGCTGCATTTCGGATAAATGCTAATAGATATGCACAATATTAAAAAATAAGGTCTGAACAATTGTATATTTAAAGATGTTTCTAAAACTAGATATTTTTCAGTAAAGAATCGAACTTACTAAATTGCTGCCTATTTAAGAATTTCAGATCTGTTATAAAAAATACAAAAATATAAATTTAACAAACACCTAATATTGACGATGCAATGGGAATGTTCGATAATAAAAAAGTTTTGAAAATTACGTTTACGTTTACGGTTTTACGGTAAGTAACAAAATTAATTAAAGTGTACGAAATTGTGCATTACATTCAACTAAAGATGATTCTTCTTGCTGACTGAGAAAAGAAAAGTGATGCTGCAATATTTGAAGACCACTGTTTTCAAAGAAGGAATCCAAAAACGCTGAAATACAGCCAACCAACCCAAATACCATTACAAACAAGATTATTTTTTTTAATCTAAAAAAAGCTGAAAGTAAAACGACAACTATAAAAAACAAATTCTAAATGCGTACCTTTTCTTTTATCAGAATTTTGAACTTGACCAAACTGATAGTTCTGAAAAAACCATACTACTATATAAGGCAGAATTTACAACTAAATATATACTGGTAATTTTTTGATAATTTTGAAAATTAAATGATTCTATACTTACAATGTCATTATAGTTTATCGGACCTCCGTTTTTCCAATAAGCTTTAGGCTTCTCCCTGGAATTCTTCCAAAACTCTAAAGTTGGATAAACTTCAAAATGTTTTCGAAACATTGCTGCTATGAGACGAGCAAAATCTGAAGGCGTTACATGGCTTCCAATCTTCCAAAGTAATTTATAAATCTCCGAAATGTTTTTGTAATTGCAGCCCTCTCTGCCATTTAGAGTTGCTAAAACTATTTCAAGTAGTTTTTGACGTAATTTCTAAAAATAGAAAGGAAACAATGACTGCAATATGTACTATAAAATACTGCTCACAATGCACAATACTATAATACTAATACATAATGGCATTTATAATACTTACACTTATACGGCAGTAGGATAACTTACCGGCATTCTGTCAAAGTTTCGATGCAACAGGTGGAAGCAAAATCGAAGCGAGTGCTCTCGTTCATAAGAGAGCTCGGTTTCAGGAAACATCACATTTTCAATGGATGGTTGAACGAGTGCAAGAAGTATTTCTACTAATTTACATTTTTCAAAATTATAACACTGAGACGTATGTATTTGAAATTTACTTGAATTTCCAAAATTGTTCGTCCAAAAAATACATAAAAAGTACAAATTCTTAACGTCTTCTTGAACAATATCTTCAGGACAAATTTCGTTTCCTAATAATTCATGCATTGACTTTGCAACTGTATACGCTGTCCGTGATGCACCATGAACAAAATCATGCGTTGCCAAAATGGAACAAAATATAATTGAATATGAAATTGATTTTTGAGGCCATTTCCGCTCCTTTAAAAAGTCATGAACTCCCATTATTGTCGTTTCATTTTCCTCATAATAAAACTTGTCTTTTTCACACTGTAGCCCATCATGACTGAGATATTTACAAATTTCTAGAAGGTACGAAAAATCATTTCGTCGATGTAGAATCTCTTTTGCGTAGTGCTGCACAAGTCTATGAATTCGGATTCGATGGCGAATGAGGTCCATTTTCTCACCAAAAGTTTCCCGGTAAATCGAAACTAACGAGTATTGTTCAAGAATGTGAAGTCCTTTTTTTGTAAAGGGGGTTTTAAAATAAAATTCATAAATCTTTGTAATTTTTTCAACAGTGATATTATCTGTGGATAGATACGCCATTAGGTTAAGCAACTTTAAGGCATTAGGACCGACCCCTGCCTTAAGTCCATTAATTTTGTCGAGCGTCGCCTTCCAAACATTTTCCATGATGAGGTCGTATTTCGTTGCTGCACCTATTTGCTCGTCCATCATCCATTCCCCGTCGGGATGTGGAATCCGCATGTATCGAATGTAATCTTGAATTTCTTCTTTTAAATCGGTCCATTCTGCATTCACAATGTTTGAAGTTGCGAGTGCAAGACCTAGGGGATAACCTTGAAGTTCTCGAGCAAGTAATTTTAAAGCATGGTTGTAATCGCAGTTGTTCTGTTGGCCTAGAGTCAACTGGAATTTATGTTGTAGAAGTTCAACCGACTCTTCTTCACTGAGCTGCTCGACCGTAAGGATATTTTCCTTAGGGATGTCGTCCCACTGTCTGTCACGGGCTGTGACTAAAATTAAAGGGCGTCGCTCGCAGTATTGTTTTGGAAGGTATTTGAAAATCCCAAACGGTTTGTCGTTCATCTGCTGTGAGTTATCAAAAATGAATAAACCTGTTCCAACGTGCTTGGAAAAATGATCGTAGACGCTTTGAACAATTTCATCCAAATTTTTATTCTCGGTTGATAATTTGAACGTATGTGCTAGAGATGCAAAACTTGCTTCTAAACTTGTGAGCTTTTCTGCATCGATCCAAGCAACATTTTGAATAATGGGATCTTCAATGTAATTATTTGCGTATGCTCGAGCCAACTCACTTTTCCCGATTCCACCAAGACCACAAAGTACCACCATGCGCTCTTCACAGGTCTCTTTTTCGAAGCAGTTGTTGAGTTTAGTGTGTATTTCTTGAAGTAGGTCCTGCCTTCCTGTGAAATGGGTCGTTGGTAGGTCAAAAGTTTGAAAATTTCGAACTATTCCCGATTCTTTCACTTCCTTGATGGTTTCTTGATCAACTTTGAGAAACCGAAGGGATTCTTCTGTGATTTTCCACCAGTTGTTGAAATCCCTTTGCGAAATTCTTCTTTTGGTCGAGTGCGCATATTTATTTCGTATATCTTTAAGGTTCCTAATGTAGATATTTTCTTTTTGATGAGTGGCCACTTCATCTGTGTCAGTTGTGAATTCGATATTTTCTAAGATTAGGTAGAGCAATGTTAAGTCCCAGAAAGTAACGTCTTTATTATTGATTGTGTTCTTTTGATCATCGGTCAGACTGTTGAGGAGAACAGTCCCTTTTTTTGTTTTAGTTTTCGAAAATTCATTTGCTTTTCCTGGAACATGTGTCCAAGATGTTTTCTTTAAAATTTCGTAACGGCTTCGAAATATGTCCTGGACAGTTGCTTCACCTATCTCCACGACAAGCATTCCAAGGCGGAGATAGTTTTGACTTTCAGCTGAGATATCCATAACTCTATTTTTTTAAATTTTTTTAAAAAATTAATAAGTATGAGGGTTCTGGAAGATCGAAATTTGATTAGTAGAAGGGGTCCACTATCACATGAAATACGGTAAACGCTTCATTAAAATTTGAAATTGCAAAAATATGCATGATTACTTAGGTTATTATACCACAGCTGATGAAAACATTGAAAATACTGATGTAGGTATTATTCGTATTACTGTTTACTAAAACGAACGTTTTACCTGCCGGCTGATTTAAAAGCTCTCTAACAATCGCAGGTAAGTAACGCTGAACGATGCGATGGTTTAGATTTTGTACATTTCTCACGTGTTGAATCTTTAAATTGGTTTAAATCCCCCAATATTGGCACTGGTATTACTGGTTGCTGGTACACATCACGTCCATTATCCATGCTGAATTAGGTTCTCACAAATATATGATGCACTGATGACTGTTATTACTGATATATTCAAAAGTAGCTTTATTTATTCAGCATATGCAATCTACAAACAAAAATATTAAACAACAAACAAACAAAATTCACAAATTAGTTCTAGATATAATTTCATTTTTCACTTGATTTGCAAGATTATTTATTTGTAAATATTCAACTGTGCTGACTGATAAATCATCAATCACTGAAACTTTTTTCTGCTATAATACAGGTGACAGGTATGGCAAGATTTAAATAATTGAAATAAATCTATGGGTCTTACTGTTAATTATCATCTGTAGACTGTGACTGTAGTCAGTAAGTCAGCAGTAAAGCAAAAATAAGTAAAATCTATATTGACTTGCGATGTACTTTTAGTTAGCAATGTTCTTCAAATTCAGTTCTAACTTAGCGTTGAACCAGCATCTCTCAGCTTCAGCAGGGGGCAAATGTAATTCCCTATCATTCTCCTATCACTCCTACTACTCCTACTACTCTGCTATGTTGCCGTCCTGCTCCT
>JAQFZE010002283.1:0-14994 GCA_034695245.1 Dicyrtomina saundersi | reverse complement strand
CAGCATTCTACGCGAAGCTATCCATTCCAAGTTACAGTCATTGTCGACCTCGGGAGACTCAACGTTGGCGTTAGGAGTCATTGGAATCGTAAAACATCATCAATAAAACTGCAGTAGTAATTAATCAAATTACGTTTGTACTTAATGTATTATATACAATCCGTAAAAGGAAGCATTTATATACATATCTATTATAATTTCCAAGCAGAAACTTTCAATCACAATGAATACAAGTATTCACATTAGGAGCAAATGTAACCAACCTTTTGTATACTTCACTGGACATTCAAAAACCAAAAATTACTTCAATTAAAATATCAGTCAGTGTAGAAGCAAATCCGTATCTTTCCAAAAAGTCTAAAAGCAAAACCGTATCTTTCCTTAAGAATTTCAGTGGAAAGATTGGGATTTGCTTTCAGAAAATATTGGAAGGATACAAATTTGCTTCTACACCGACGAAATGCAAGTTATGCGACAAACAAGGATAGTCTTCATTATACTATTGCCGTTTTTGTTTCCATAGTTTAAAATTTAAAACCGTAAATGCTCTAATATAACGCGGGTCTCTAATACAACGCGGGGGGTAAACCTAGGAGTTTTAATATAACGCGGGGGGTACAAGTCGGAGTTTTAATACAACGCGGGTCGTTGTATTAGAGCATTTACGGAAGGTTAGTTTACGTTTTTTTCATGTAGAAAAAATCCATACTACGGACCTCTTGTCTATTGTGTACTACATATTGCTCTTTGATACGGGTAATTCCACTCCTTTCGTATGTGCATCTCCTAACGACACTGAAAATTGGTAGAGCTTCGCTTCCATTTACACGCCAACTTCAATTTTAAATATTTTAATTCTGCTCAGGATGGGCATGCTGATAACGGATTCAGTAGCTATATGCTTATAGCAAAGGGTAAGAGGGAAACATTTAGACAAATTATAAAATTTTAACTTAATTGTAACTTCCAAGGATGAGCCTGTGAGAGCAAAAAATGAAAAGAACTACCATCTTTTAAACTAACATAATTTAAAAAATGCTTCATCAAAAATGCACATATGAGTATTTAGGCATACGTATATGGACGCATTGTAAATCAATAACATCTTGTAATACTTGTCTAGCCTATCCCCGTGTGCCATCGTAGTTTTAATGTGAGCTATGACAGACTTCTTTCATAAAAACAGAGATAATATTTCCTCCTAAGCTTTAAGCTTTGCCATGCAGCTGATATAAATCAGTCAACCACACCATAAATACAAGCATCTACAGTTCCAACCACTAGTATTTATAAACATTTAGACAAAACTACAATAAGTACCATCTAAATATATGAAGCGACAGATTTTTACAAGTACTACGTCCTTTGAGCTATCCTCAGAGGACGACTGTGTCAATAACTTTTGTTTTGAATTACGACATTCTGTTTTATTTGTGTCAATAAATCAGTACCGAAGCCATCCTCCAAAACTTGTTTGGAAAATGATTATAAGGCAAGGCTGTAGAAGCCTTTTTTCAATTTCCCAACAACAAATGCTAAAAATGTAAAATTACAGGACGTTTAGCATATTCGGCGCATATGATGATGGAATAAAGTAATTCATTGCAAACAAGATAGCGAACGTCCTGAAAATTACCAGTAAGAAAAAAGTACAGGTCCAGCCATATGTACCAAATTAAATTTGTACCTTATATGACCTAGCATTAAAAAATTAAAGCAGTAAACAACCTGCCTGTTGTAACTTATTGCCTATCCGTGAGCCAATGTAGGAAAACAAATTAAAACTCACACGTACACCTGTAAATTGTAAATCAATAATTCTTGAATTTTCATACATACTTTCAACTTTCTACAACTTAAATAATATGACTATACTCTAATCATAAACAGTCAGTGGACATGATTTAGATTTAAATACTTCAGTATTTCAACTACGATTGAAAAGTTACATCTACCATCTACTTATATCTGAACGATAATGGTTTTGTCACTAGATTTTCACAAAAAGTTAACGCCGTCAGTCAGCTCCTTGATTGGTAGGCTGATTTAAAAACGGATGGAGAATTATTATATCTAAATACTGTATTTAAAAGTAATTATTTTGTATTTGTTCAGGTATTTAAATCTAGAATCTAGAGTATGTCCACACAGACTGATTACATTGTTGTCCATATAATATGCCATACGAAAATAAGAGAATAATAAAATTAAAATATCAATAGGTCACACTCGGACTGGACGAATAATACGATTGAAAATAATTAACTAAAAATTTTTGGCAAAGCCCACGTGTTGACGTTTCTTGAAGAATACTTAGTAAAACACCAATCTAATTTAACCAATATCAATGCAGCAAATAATTAAAGCACAATGAAGTCAAATAAAAATGAAACGATTGATAATTGATACTACTTATACTGGCAAAAGCTAATTATCATGGTCGATACTGCCAAGAACTGGAGAGGGAAAGGTGGACGTCTCCAACCGAACCGGGCAGTAGACTTGAGGCCTCGTAGTTTCTCCGGAGAAAAGTGTTCCTGGACGGAGAAGACTGTGGTACAGGTACAGGTACAGGTACAGGGCATAGGGGTAGAAAATATTTCAAAATCGCGAGGGAAGATTTGAAGGCGGGGAAAAAAGCTGTTGGGAAGAAACTGAAGAGGACGCTTAAAAAGAAAGTGGATCTAGTTCACGCTCCCATTATAGACTGCTGTTCGTGAGTATCCTTTAAAGCTAAAGTAGTGCTCGAGTGCTTCTGCTCTCCCCATACTTTTTTCTACACTGACATTTTCCACCACCACTGTTCTGTTATTATATCCCTTGTGGAAAAGCTATATGGGAGATTGTATTGGTTCTTCATGGTTCTGGGTATGTGGTAGAAGAGGTAGAGGTAGGGATTGTAATGGATGCTCGTGAATGTGAGGAAAGGAAGAAAATAATATAATATATAGCTATCTCTCTGAGTCTGATATACTGGTTTGGTTTTGAGTCGTTTCCCTATCCCTATCTGTGTGGCTGGTGCTGAACAGTTAACTGTTATGTCGGACTCATCAGTATCACCAGTGTCTGATTGTAGTCAGTGTAAACTGTCCAATAATTATTACTGTCTTATTGTCTTCTGTACTGTGGAACTCTTTTAGTAACTCTTGTTGTTTTTGTGTTGTTTTCCTCTGCCACCCTGTTCCGTTCTCGTGACCTAACCCTTTATATACCGTCAATCCTCTATCTTAAAACAGCTCGCTTCAATGACAATGATTTCTCTCGAGAAAATTACTCGTCGACTAATATAAAAATTATATCAGAAAACTGAAGGCTCTGTATCACTCTGGCTTGTGTTGACTGCAAAGAATCTGAAAGTAAAGACTCTCAAAAAGTCTCTAAACTACTTACTTTGTAAATACCTACTTACTCCTATACTACTTATCTCCTGTACATCACAATCAGCCCAATTTCTCAACAATACAAATATAAAATACGATCAGTATCAACAATTTGCACTGCAAAGTTAGAGATTGCATTGAATTTATTTTCAATTGAATTGAATTGAATTGACTATGAACCATGTTGCGTTTACGTAGAGAGAGACCAAGAAGAAGAAGTATTTGAAAACTATCAGAGCACAACTTATTTCATATATTTGTTGTCGTCGTTAGTTTTCATTAAAGTTTAACAGTGATCTTCGACGTCAACTATGATATAGTGGGATAGTGTCGGCAGGGGCAGATGGCAAACAACCAAACAATTACATTTAAAGGTTCAAATCCAAGCTCATTCCATGTAATGGGATCGTGAGACAGACTTTTTAAATTCACCAAAAAAAATTATTAAGGAATTCAAACCCAAAAGTGGTACCCCAACTCAGACTGCTCACTTCTTGCAAAGTTTTCCTCTATTTGGAGTTCGGAAATTGGGACTTTCTTGTGTGGGACTACAAAAAGAGAAAATACAATATCATCCAAATATGTTAACTTTCTAAATTCTTTAAAAAACAAAGTTACACTTTACTCGGTATAATCATCATGGATCTTGTACTAGTCAGGGCAATATAGTTTAAGAAATAAAATAAAATAAAGCAAATCGTATTCTTATTTTTTAGTATTATCCACACTAACTACGATGACTATTACCAACATTGTCCACATTCGACTTTGAAATTTTAAAAGTTATATACCAATTCAGTATGTGGGTGTTGAGCTAAACTTTTTTCTCAAGGCCCGTACAATAAATGTATTCCCAAAGGAGTTAAAAAAAATCGATATTTTATATATTAAATTATAATATGCATATTTCATATTAGTAGTCTCTTATGTTGTAAGTTGCGTTCTACTTAACAACACTACTTAAGCTATTTTAATTGTGAAGTGCTTGTCCGTGTCTATAACTTTAAGAATTGCTCCTTTAAATATCAAATGGGTTATAACAAATATGAAATATTCTCCCCATACATAATTACATCACGTAGCCATTCGTAAATGCTGAATGGGCCAAAAGAAACTGTGGTCAAGGTTGTTTGTGTTCCGAAAATTATATTAGCTTTATAGTTACGAATTTGTCCCGAATTCGTAAATGGAAAGGTAGATAAAGTTCTCGAAGAAGTCATATTTAAATTCAAAAGTAACTCACTCGGTGAACAATTTTGAAAAAAACTGCTTGTATTCGGTCGAGTTCCTCACATACGAACTGATTGAAGGGTCTATTATTGTGTAAATAACTTAACTCAGTGCGAATTGATTTTTAGAATTAATTAACATCCACTGACTGATCATCACAAAAATCTACAGTGACAGCGTCTCCATGCTTCCAAAATAATTGTCACATATCGGTGATACTTTATTTTTATCATACCAAGGGTATTCTTGGTATGTACAAAAGTATACTTAACATGCATAAATTATAATTATTAATCAAGAGGAACACATCTCAAATCACAACAAGCACAAACTAAGCAGACTGATAATTGTCTACAACTGTTTCACCCCAGCAGGTAAAATTATTATTATTATTTTGTATAATTATATTCTGTTTAACCTTGGTATTCAAGCCTCATCAAGCCATTTTTAATTAAAATTAATTATAACAGGGAGCTACTTCCTACAATAGCAGTGTCCTAGTCGATATTTTGGTATTCATAGGACCTTTAAAGAAAGCCTAAAGCTCATGCTCCAAATTAAAAATTATTGTTAGTTATATTCTCTATCAGCTTTTCACGAATAAATTATGTTAAACAATCACGAATAATAGCAAAAAAGATCTTTTCAACCTCCAACAAAAGCTAATAATATAAAATGGGATTGGGAGTTTGAGACCATGGAAATACAATCTGCAAGGTCAATGTCTTCGTTTCACTAACATAAGACTCAAAGTGAACTGATAAACTTGAGCATGACATCACCGAATATTGTATAGTAAACAATAAATTGTATTTATTGCATTTGATTCATTAAGTAATGGGATATAGTTAAAGCCATGCCACATGTGTTACAGGCAGTCTTCGGCGTATCCAGCTAAACGATTGTTATATGTCTGAAGCAGTCATAACAATTACCTATTACCCATTATGAATTTCTTGTTCTTTCAAAACAATGATATTGCAACGTTTGACAAAAGCATTGATCCCGTCAATGAATCGGCTTTAGGAAATGAACAAGTAGCAGTTTGAAACGCTCCCCTATTACAGTTAAAAGTTGTTTTGCGATTTACTTCCTCGCATTTGTGACATTTTCACCTGTCATAATTTAGTTTAATGACTAACCGAGGTAGTTTCAATATTGCCGTAAGTTGCTCATTTACATTTTTGTATTGTAGTTTCTTTACCGTCTTCATTTGTTTTAGAAAGATGAAAGATGCTAGATTTCGAATTATTTTCTAAATTATGATACGTAGGAGCTACGTTTGCATTTTCGTCATAATGTGCAGTTTGTAGGAGTTTGCCATTATTAGCTGTGTGCATATCTAACAAGTACACTTAAGTTGTTAAGGTGTATTAAGTTTATTATAATAATTTGTTCGTTTGCAGATTAAGTATGTCATGAAATTCAAATTGTTTGAATTCTTTGGACTTTGTAGTGTTTACTTACTTACCTCATGCCGACAGATTAATTTCCCCCTTAAACTAAGCATAAGACGTTAGATGACTAGACGAAACGAAATAATTTAGTTTGTAGGAACTGAGTACAGCAGTGTTTAGTTTTAGTCACGATTTTGAAATTTAATTTGTGCCAACATGCCTTAGATTTTGTTGCAACATGTTTAGCTAATTAGGCGTAGATATTTTGTACGATCATCATTTCATTTGAGACGAGGATGATTAAACAAAGAAATAAAAAGATTCCTATTCATTGTCTACATTTGAAAGAATCATTCATTTAAATGTCCGATGTCCATTTGTCTAGCCAAAAGATAAAAGTTCATGTTTTGAAGAATAAGGAAAATAGAAAACTAATTGCGCCGTGATTGATAATTTTAGATAGATACAGTTTGAGCTTTCAATGGTTTATTATAGGAATAATCATGTTACACAAAGATTTCTTTGTCACAATTACGAGAAGCTGTAGGAGTGAATAAAACAAATTTTCTACTGTATACAGAAATGGCCGCATATATCTTTGGAAGCATTATCAATAGGAAATAACAACTACCTACTTGTCATTCCACTGCAGAATTAAACTCGGTGGTGAAGGTTATACACATGCTGCCTTGCATGTATTGTACATGGAAATGAGTTCAGAGTGAAAACACATGTTTTGCGAATTGTTATTTGTTTATTTTTGTGCATACATTAAAAGTGGTAAGTGCAGATACCAGCTCATTAACAATAATATTTGATTAGGTTGTAAGCACATTGAGTAAAGTGTGAGTGAAGATAAACAATAAGTAGAATTTGGGGGGGAATTTCATTATGTTTTCTCGGAAACCATGTAGTAAGGTATAAATAATTGTTCAACTGTTTATGCCAAGGCAGAGAAAGTAGTTTTGCTTGATGGTGGTACAATATTAAATTAATGTTTCTTCTTGACACTTTGATAAATTTTGATTCTGCACAATAATTTAAATAAACAGCTCTTCTGTATAATTTGTAAAATCACCACCTACTATAGTTGAGTTTCATAAAGTCACATAAGGACATGCTTCAAGTGTATCAAGACTTGTGGCTGAAATTAGAAAATTTTAATGTAAATAACTTTTGGTGCACCTGAAAAACTTTAAAGCTTAAAATAGAGATATTTTCCTATGCATAATTATTTATTTTATTATATAAATACGCAATACAATTCTTATTTTGTATTTTTCAGATTATCGAACACTGTCAAGTAAGTACTTGTATAAATACAGTACAGTATAACAACGAATCTCAGATAAACAGTTTTGGATATTAAATAATTTATACACAATTTTACGTCGGTGTATCGATCAAACAATTAATTTAAATCCACAGCGTTGAATGTAGTTTTCAAATTTCTTCCTGCAAATATTCTCACGTTAACCGGACGAACACAATGAGCTCCACTACGGACTACCAATGGTATTTTGAGTATTCCTTATATTTTAAAATTCAACTTCAACTCATCAATAGATATGTTTTCCTTTTTTGTAGTAGAATACATTATTATTAATATATTATAATATGCTCAAAATTCGTGTAAATTTTAAACTAATGTATTATATTTTTGTATACAGGGCCTATACAATCATGGACTCATCGCGCGTTTCAACATTTTTAATATCTATTTTACTAATCGTTTATGGAAGTTTCAGGTGAGAAATGAATCAATTTTCCTATTCTTGTCGCTGTTATTTATGTTCCACCATTAAATAGTAGCAAAGCGTTTTTATAATAAATGCCTATTATTAAAATTATTTATTTGTCAGAGGCTCACTTTTATGCATGTATTTAATACCAACAAATTGTATTGTTCTAAACTACAGATCTCTAAATATGGAACAAGAAGCTCGAGAGCGAGAAAAAGAAAAAGAAGCTAATTTACTGAAGACGGGGATTTCAAATAATAACGAAGGGAGTGAGTGTAAATGGCATACAGACTTAATAAAAAATATGTCTTTCACGGTCTAATCTTCGCATGAGTGAGTGAATGGTGATACGATACGCTCTCTTTCCTCTGAAATGATCCGAATACAACTGTCAACATGCCCCTTGTTTACTTACTGAATTAAATTTTATTCAAGTCAACCGTAGACGTTTACGTACGGAATGAAAATAATAGAGCGTTTCCAAAGCCTAATTCACTCGTGTTTTTGATTGCTGATGTGATACGATATTTATATACCTGCACCTTATACGTGTATATTTACTTGCAAACATGATAGAGTTCTTATATTATTTAAAATATTTGTAGACTTTTGTTTTGATGCTTCAGATGTTCAAACCTTGGACACTATGCAGGCACTATGTTTACCATTGGGAGCTTCCGTCTCTCTCCTAGTGATGTTTTTCTTCTTTGATTCCATGCAAATGCTTTTTGCTATTTGCACAGCTGGTAACATTTAAACAATTATTTTTTACCTTTTTTAAGTACATTTTTCGAAAGAAGCTATCAGTTATTGTCATTTCAATAAATTAATAATAGATTTGTCCTTAATTATTGTTTTTGTATTCAAACCCCAGTTATTGCTACAATCGCCCTTGCGTTTTTACTGCTTCCAATGTGTCAGTATATTATAAGACCCTGCTCTTCGGGAAACAAGTAAGTCTTACTTTGAATCTGATTGTAATCATTCCTTTTTTTATTTGTGGGTTTGCTACTGGAATTACAATTTTTGTACTACTAATTATTACAGAATTTCCTTTGGAATCTGTGGACGATTTACAGGGGCTGAGCTCATGTCGTTTTCATTGTCGATAACAATTGTTTGTGTATGGGTTTTAACGGGCCATTGGTTATTAATGGATGGTGAGTTTGAGTTTACCTTTTGATTTGTCTTTTATCCAACCTCAATGCGTATGAAAACGTTTAGCGTTCTCCCCCCCAAAAACCATTGTATCGGTGAACTCACTAAATTTGTGGGTGGTGTTGGTGAGGCCAGAGGAGGGGTATCATTTAACTCATTTCCAAATTGAAAAATCTTTTTATTACTAACAGGAAATTTTGAAAGATGGATGAAGTTTATCAGTTTATACAGTATTCCCTTATTTTGTATAGCTACTAAAAATATTTTGTCCTCTGGTTCTCTAGCTCTTAACCAGAGTAAGGTCAATTGTAGTCAAAATCCAAAGTAGGTATGGCTGCACAATGAAGTCACGTAGGATTGAGGTTTACTTTTTTGTTCACAGCGATGGGAATGGGCCTTTGTGTGGCTTTCATTGCATTTGTCCGCCTGCCTAGTCTCAAAGTGTCGACGCTTCTTCTCACGGGACTCCTCATCTATGACGTTTTCTGGGTATTCTTCTCATCGTACCTGTTCAACGCCAACGTCATGGTGAAAGTAAGTTCATGTTACAGTTGTAGGTCAACATTTTTTTGTGACTTTCTTGTGATTATGTTGAAACATATTGATTTAATTAAGCTAAGCTTAAGTTTATCCTCAATATAACCATATAGTCAATGGCTGTGTCCAATTTTGTTGATCGGGCAGTAGATATCTATGCTTTTTTCTAACAGGTAGAGCGTTAACTACAGATTAAGATTAAGTATGAAGCCTTTGGCGGACAATGGTTTTAGTGCGTCTAGTAAGAATACAAGAATTTGTAGTAGGGCTTTACCTGTATAGTCTTTCATAATTAACTTACAGGGAAAATTTGTTTACTCTTTTTAATAAGCTTGTTAAAACGTTTATAGTAGAACATTTTAAGATACATTTTTGATAACATACACTCGTGGCAATTCGGAGTTATTTTAGAAATATTTGATAAATAAATCTTATTATTGAGGTCGCATAAGTGAAAAAACATGCAATATATTAAAACAAACTAATTACAACCAGCTTAGATTCAGTTGTCGAATTATTTTTATTTGTTTTCTTTATTATTGACCGTTGGTAGTAATTTGTCTGTAGGTAATCTCTGCAACTTCTAATCTTTACACCTATTTTTGTGTTCTCTGTGGTCTCTGGGGATTGTTGCACGTATACTTCCTAATCCTTTTATGAGTTTTATTAACCCATTTAAATGGCTCGTGACCAAAGTTTAGGCGAGTATCGAAATATTGAAACAGCTTAATTTACAAGATGGTTTTTGCAATAACTTTTGCTTTTTTCCTTAACTGTTTTTTGCATATGTAAAACCTAGACGTATGGTATACTGTAATGAAGTGCATTTTGTTGCTCCTTGATTTATAATATTGTTGGTGTACTTTTCTAATCATTAAGGTGGCAACACGCCCTGCGGAGAACCCGATGGGACTAGTTGCTCGAAAACTTCATTTAGGAGGTATGGTTCGCGAAGCTCCAAAGTTGTCTCTTCCAGGGAAGTTAGTTTTTCCAAGTATTTACACTACTGGACATTTCTCAATGCTTGGATTGGGTGACATTGTAAGTACTTCACATTTTTGTAGTTGGTAGAAATAAATGAAATAAATAGAAATTACAAGCGATATTCTTATAATAATGGTTGTTATAATACACACTTATTACTTCTCTATGTAGGTTATGCCGGGATTACTTTTATGTTTCGTTTTACGCTACGATGCTTACAAAAAATCACAAATGGTTCATTTAGCTGAAGTTGGAATACCCACTCCAAATCACTTAAGTCGGATCAGGTAACTTGATGAACTTTGAAATAAAAATATCAAATGTAATGCCGATGTGACTAGATATTTAATTAATACAAATTTGCGCTCTACAGCTACTTTCATTGCTCTCTGATCGGATATTTTCTGGGACTTTTGACGGCTACTGTGTCATCAGAAGTTTTCAAAGCAGCTCAACCAGCCCTTTTATACCTGGTACCGTTCACTCTGCTTCCACTTTTAACGATGGCCTACTTAAAGGTGAGGAAACATATTTCCATTCGAAAGATTTGGTTTGGATAGAGAGAGAACATAATAAACTTCATTTGCACTGGTACTTATCGTTAGTTGTTCTTACCAAATGACGCAGTATTTTACAAACGTCGCTGTACAGAACCAAAATATAAATAACCATACATTTTATTGTTCTGTCTATATATTTGCAGCTTTTTAGTTACTTATCGAAATGAGACATATTGTGGTTTGTCATTTTGAAGCACTTGACAATACTAAATTCTATCAGAATTGAATTTATTTTTATCGACTGCCTTTTCTCCAGGGATTTTGAAACAAAAAGCTGGGTTTTTGGAGTTTTTTATAAAAAAATATGTGATTCCTGATCATGCAAACTCAAATAATTAGATTCTAATCATCATTACCGTTCGAATGCTGTATAACATGTTTAAAATTGGGAGTTATTGCCCGGTTATTTGAAGGCTTAGGTTTGGTGGAAAAATTAAGGTTGCTAAACCTTTTTTTCAAGCCATTGGTAAATTTTTGCCCGTAGTATACTGAAATCTACCTTATTATTACGGCAGCCATGCGAATTAAATATGTCATCCAGGATTATAATATAATTTATGTCGGCGTAACATTACACAGCGGATTATGTGCGGTGTTGTTGGAACTACGAATGGCAGCTTTAATTTATTACTTCTTTTATCATGGAATACAGCAACAGAAATATCTCTTAATTCCTCAGAAAATAATAAACAAAAATAAAAATCATTAGTCGTTATTAAAGTCCTTGTTTATGTTTCAGGGGGACCTGCGCACAATGTGGAGCGAACCGTTCATCAATGCAGTTCCATCAAAACATCAAGATGTGTAGTAAACTAACTAAACTGTGTATTCAGTGGTTGATTCCGGACCAAAATCTATGAACACTTAATTTTAGAGCATAGCTTTGCAAAAAAATACGCAAAAAAAGAAAAGAAAAAACTAATTTTGAGGACGATGAAGTAGACCCCTGAATATGTTCAGAAACGGATAGAGGTTCCTCCTATGGTGTGAAAACTTGATTATATAATTACATATATAAATAATTATATGTTGTTGATTTTGTTCACAGTTGAAAGAACAATATCCGAAAATAACACTAATTAGAATATCTCCAATAATTCTCAGGATCCACTTGTTCGCTCCTTAATAAGTTTTCACTTTGCAGATGTGTGATATTATTAAAAAAAAAGTAGCGACGTGCATAAGTCGCTAGGGTTGTCTTGAGTAGCTATTGCGCTGAAACGAATTGATCCAGTTACCAGAGGTAGCCAGCTGTATTCAGTATATTTAAATATACGTTATATATTATGCATGGTTTTATTCCACAGTCGACATTATTCTTTAGTGTTAAAAAATGTAATTACGTTGCTCCATATTCTGTACCGGTGTCTACAAATCGATACTCTTCAACATCATGAAAAACAAGCATCACCGTCTACATTAATATTATTCACATCATCTTCCTTACCTCTTCTTACGTACAGAAGACATCCGAAATTATTACTGAAGGCATCATAGATTTACTTTGTGAATATAATTTTTTACGAAAAATCATTTAGACCCCACCTCTGCAACAAAAAAACAACAACTATAATAATAATATAATGTATATATACTATAGAAGATGTCTCGCTACAAAAAAAAACTACAAAAATAATATGTATTGTATTAAATATCCTGTGATTTTCCTCCTCCCCTCCTTTTTGTCGGGACTTACTATTTATATAAATAATACATACATATACATTTATCTAGGTATATAATAGAAATTTAGTATAATATGTAAGCATAGAAAACATTACCTATATAAATATGAGTGTTTAATCAAGCTGAAGTTAAAAGTCATAAAGAAACTTTGGAGTAGATAAATACTCTGTCTTCAAAGAAGACGGCAATGTATAAAAAAAAAATTAAAAGAAAAAGAAAGCCGTATGATATGATTAGCTTGCCCCTCCAGTTCATTTCTGCCTGGCCGAACCCGAAAAAAAAAACCAAAAAAGAAAAGCTCTTTTGTCTATCAGTACAAAATTACTATCATCATGCTGAATAAAAATACAAAAAGAAATTGGTATGGTTTATTCGTATTGGTAGTCTAAAGATTTTCACTTGTAAACGCGTAGGTATATAATTATGTAGATAAAAAAAATGATTTTCAAATCTTGTTTGACTGAATGTATTGATTTGATATTACTGTACAATACTTACCGAGAAGAGAAAATAATTAATTATAATTATTATTGTTAAAAAAAAATCTAAAAATAACACATCATATTTGAACGTCATATAAGAGGACGTGGGGTCGGACGAGAAATGGCTGTTCTCTCTCCTGGTACTGACTCAGCTGCCGTCTCGTCCAACCCCGCAGAAGCAGCATTCCAAAGTACCTATTGATAAGACACACAACACATTACATTACATTAAGTAGATTACATTATAACTAACACGAAGATAGGCATCTCTTTTATACCTGAAGTTTTTACTCTTTGTATGTGATGTATACCGCTTGTTTTTACGACTCGTAGTTTTATTGTATTTCCTAGAAAAATAAAATAAATATGAAGTTTTTTGTGACGGGGAATTCGATCGATGAATACAATAAATCCTATGTCACCTTTGACACTTTTTTGTAATAAAATAACCAAAACTCTCGTCAAAGTTCATTTAGTAGCTCTTGACATTTATTTTATGCATCCATGACTCTCAGTTTGGATTTTACCATGTCCTCCTTCACAATGCAGGGAATTGCCGAGTTGCATCTAATAGGAGGAAGAAGGATGCGGCTCTGGGATAACTTTCTATATAACTAATATTACAGGTTCTTGAGGACATTCAGCCTACTCTTCACTACTGCTCAAACTGCTGCTCCACACTCTTGATCCTACTAAAAGCGAAATCGAAGTCATAGCCGAGGAGGGAGAGACACTATATTCAGATTGAGAGTCCACGTGAAGTAGGTACTACTGATTAATGTATACTTATCCACCTCCCTACACCTATACATACATTCCCTTCGTCCTTCGTCACCATCACATCAGCCTCAACACAGAAATCATAGAAAATTCTACTCGTCTCATGCTTCAGGTTGTCAAGTTTTAGAGCTCTGGAAATGCCTCCAAGTATGGGAGCATAATAGAAGCATACTTAGGTATTATTATTGCATTAGCTCGAGAGATTATTCAAGAACATTGGTGAGGGACAGGAGAGGAGATAAAACGTTGACTGCCGACGAGTCTCCTGTCCCCGCTAACCCTTCCCGACCGACCGAGCAACTAGACTAGTATGTACCTACCTATACGTTACTAGCATCTTCTACATACATGACTCCAAGACTCGAACAGAGTACTTAAAGTCAGTAAGCAGTATTTCTGGATTGAGTGACATCAACATCGACATCATGGACCCTGAGTGGAGAGTGCTCCTCTTCTTCTGTCTTGGCTCCGAGTCAGTGATTCAGCAGGACCCGGATTCGGATTGAGGACGACGAGGTGCAATGGTGAGCAGCACTCGACTCCCTCATCAGCTACCTACTTCGGCTCCGTCCACACAAACACACACACACACAACCACTGGAACAGCCTACATCCACACGCTTCACCTCCTAGAGGAGCCTACCTACCTCCTGTACTGTCTACACACAGTATCTCTTACCCACACGTTCATATTAGGAATGTAATGGGCTACCCAGCTCTCTCTCTCCCAGTCTCTCAACTCTTTCAAGACAGGAATCATACTTATGTACATACGCCCTGACACCATTATTACGAGTTGCACTGGATCATACGACGTAGAAGTTGGGGTTGGGATCCTGGAATTCCGATTGCGAGTATTGGCTGGCGGAGCCGTCGTCCCCAGTCTTCCCAGTCCTGGCTCCACGACTGGAAATGGAAAGTGAAAGGAGTGGAAGAAAGTCGGGAGGGAAAGAGAGAGCATGTATGGACGGGAGCAGGACGGGACGAGTGCATAGGGTTACATGGTGGAGGGAAAGCAGTGGGTTACCCGGGACGTTGCGTCTCTGGAAAAGAGAGAG
>JAQFZE010002282.1:0-14997 GCA_034695245.1 Dicyrtomina saundersi | reverse complement strand
ACAGTGACTGGTTGAGTCTGGTTGTATGAACTTCGGTTAAATCGACCCAATGAATAAATTATTATTATATATCTATAATTTGCGTACAAAGAAAAGAATAAAATTAACAATAACCCTGAAGGCTTTTAAAACTATGCAGATGCTCCTTCAAATTTTAATTCTTGTGAATCCTTTTTGACTCAATAGACATTTTTTTAGACCTCTCATTTGACCTAAAAATGTACGCTAAAAATAAACTAGTCACAAATTATTAACTCACATAAAGCAGGCCAAAGTTGTAATTCCAGGATTAAAATATGGAATTATTACTATCAATAAATATTTTTGACTTTCAAAGCTATTGTATACCATTAGGAAGATGGCGACTTTGTTTGTATTTGAAGAGACCCCTTTAGCTACCCACACAAAAAATACTGAAAGTTGAAAGGCAAGGAGCCAGTAGCAGTCGATAGGAACCTCTATAAGCTGTAGCGTAGCGTAGCAAATGAAATCTCAATCCATCGCGAATTAATGGGAAATGGTGGGCAATGGGAGCGCGGAGGAATAGTGAACATACTTAAGTAGCGTGTAACCTTAGAGATATCGAAGTATGGGGCCAAATAGTATGTTAAATCAATTTCCAAAATATAACTTGTGGAAGGAAAGTCGCTCTAGTTTTGCCATTGCATTATTGTAGTGAATAAATTATTTATATATTAGCTTTTACAAACTTTCATACAAGTAACTTATCTAAAATTATATTTACACTTTATGCATCCAATGCACAATTGCAATTGATGCCTCAACTGCTGCACTGGACTGCGTTGAATTGATTAAAAAATCACAGTTTCAAATTACCTAGCCCAGCAAGAGCGCCGAAAAAATATGTTTGAATCAAATCTGCAATATCGAATGTACAATCATACAGACTAGATTATTATTGTGCCTACTTCAAATCTTGGAAAACAAGTTAATTCGTGTTAGTTAATCTGTAGAATAAACTAAAAGTCTAAAACAAATATACTGCTACCATGGTTCGGTTAACACGAGCGGTGGTCCTTCAAGGAATATCAAAAGTATCCATAGACAAAAGAGATACACTTGAAATTGATAAAGAATTCGGAAGGATTACCCATCTTCACCTCCAAAAGAAGGGCATCACTACTCTCGTAATAATAATCATTAAAAATAATACAATTTAGAAAAGATTAAAATTTAATTTGTGTTAAGTCCATAAAAAAAGTAATAGTAAAATATATTTCAAGTAATTTCTTTTATCCCCACCTTGCATGCTGCATACAGGATAGCCTACACCTTTTTCAGAGCTTGACTGTACTCTACTTGTATGAAAATCAAATTTCAAAAATCGAAGGTCTCGAGCAAGCTCACAATTTAGAAATATTGCACCTGCAACGAAATCGAATACAGCGTATGGAAAATCTTCTGGAGTGCAAGAAACTGAGGAAGCTGTAAGTTTCAAACTTACTTCTTTATGAGGTTCTCAGTTTTGGTGTTTTATATGCTACACGTGCCTACACTTCGAATCAATTAGTAATGTTTTGGGTGAAATTAAATACGATTTTAGATATATTGGATATAATGAGATTGAAGCGGTTGAAGGGCTTCACACGCTTGTTAAACTTGAAGAGCTCCATGTTGAGCATCAACGACTACAAAATGGGATGAGCTTGTCATTTGACCCCAAGACGTTGTCCACGCTTTGTGTACGTACACTATAACTTTCACGATTCTGCTTGTTTTCACAAACGCCTGAAATAGTAATTAAGTAGGTATATACAAATAATATTACATCTTACATTGTTAATTTAATATTAATATCAATTATTCTCGTTCCAGAATTCTCTTCTCATCCTGAACATAAGCGGGAACAACATAACTCACTTTGAAGATTTGGCCGGAATGGATGAAATGCACACCTTACAAGCTAGTGAGAATCTCGTGACTGATCTTGACAGTACATCCATCGTCATTCGGACCTTAGCTAACCTTCGTGTACTGGACTTAAGAAATAATCCCATCGCCAAAAAGCCGCAATTTAAGGAGCGTATAATTGGGTTTGCTGGAAATATCGGTGAGATTGCACAATTAAACAAGTAGTAAATATTCTGCTACGCTAAATAAAAAGGATGGCAAATTTCCAGTCTCCGGGTTTGACTGTTTAATAATACAATCATTTCAGCTATTCTGAACGAAAAAGAAGTTTCGGATACGACAAGGGATTTCATTCAACGGTTTGCAACTGTCAAGGCTAACAGGCTGCAGCACGCAGTGAATGCATACAAAAAAAGTGTAACTGAATTTTCAACGCCAAGTGGAAGTAACCTTACTTCTTACCCCCAAAATAGTCCATATGTTTCCCAATCCGCTATATTTGGGGACCGAGCTTATTCTCCTCATTCTATTTCAATGCATGATAATTCCATTCATCACATGACTCCAACCAGGTCAAATCTATCACTGAATCTTCCTCCAGGTCCGAATCGTTTCCATACATTTCGACGGGGAATGGATTTTTCAGATCCAACAACACCACCTAAAAATTCACTAACCCATATAAATGCATACCTGAGCAATACAGACATGAGTCATCCTTACCAAAGTGCAAGTTCATCTACGCCCCTGCCTCAGTTCATTCTTGCACCACCACCACCCCAACAACAACAACATCATCTAAACCTACAGCAACTCCACGAACCGCATGATTTACTGCCGGAAATGAATGGAAGACGTGGGTCTCTGAAAATGAATGGAAATGGAAGTAGAAGAAATTCCGTCTCAGTTCCCTCGTTTAAAAAGAAAATGTCCTCCATATCGGAGGAGTCGGATGAGAAGGATAATTTCAATTCCGCACAAGACCTCTTCAAAGCTCCCAAGACAGAGAAGAATATATGGTCCAGTAGCGTGGGGAGACCAGTTGTGAATCTCATCAAGCCACCAACACCCATCAGATGTAGTCGTCAAAGTTTTGTGGAAGGGATGCCCATGCCCTCCAAGTCAATGCTTCACCTAGCCCAGTCGTCCCCGCCTAGTTCTTCTGGAGATCTAGCAGGGGGTGGTATGGAATATTTTTATAACCATAATTTTACAATAAAAACTCCAATCTCGCCAAAATTACGATACAAACATAAAACTGAGCTTCATGCTCGAAAACCAGGGCAAGAGGACTCCTCAGAGGGACAGACTACGAATCCAAAAATGCTACACGACAAATTCATGGACCCACCGCCTTTCACAACGTCCGTCTATGAACTTCCTCCTTGGCCTCATATTATCAAGCGGTGGACAACGGAGCAGCCCGCCGTCACTTTTATGCCTTGAACTTTGATGTTTGATGTGTCCATTATTGATACACGAGACTGATATAATATTAGTACGGCAAATCAGGAATCAGTATTACTGCCACTAAGGTCTCACATTTGCCCATTATGGGTAGGTTTGGATGCACTTCATAATAATTAATAATAATACAAATAATGAACACTTAAAAATGTATAAATGCCTTGTACCATACTTAATACTTTATACTGTATTACGCCTCTCTCGGTAGAGCACGGAATACGGAATACTTATGTATAGGGAGGTAGTAAATGTATAAGTAGTAAATGTAGCAAAACTATAAAACTAAATACGTAGTAAAAACCAATGAAGACAAAAAAAAAGAATTAACCCGAATAGAGAAAAAAGGGCGTGCAGCTTAAATATCAAATAAATTCTGTCTGAATCTGCTGATGAGATGAGATAACAACACGTTCCTCTTGCCGCTTATTGCTCTCCCCCAAAGTTCCACATAACAGTGCTCTTTGACTCATAACAGTTTTTCAGTTGAATTTAATGCTTGTATTTAAGCAAGAAGCAATAATAAAATCAAGGCTGCTCACCTCTCTCACTACAGTAACGAGCATGTTTAGCCCATATCCACACGTATTCCAAGTTTTTTTTTGGGGGGATCTCATGAAAACAAATAAGTTCTTCTTTCAACCAAAAGGGAGTGTCGTTCCATTCGTATATAGTAAATTTAGTTTTAATTCCATAAACTCACGATCCGTGTGCCGTAAGTATGCAGTAGCCCTACACAGTCTATGGCTCTATGGAGAGCACCAAGCCTTATAGTAAAGACATAATTAAACACTCACACTTACAAATAATATAACTGCCCTCTCTACCCCTACGTAAAAGTGTATTCACGGTTAAAGACTCTTTATATAGTAAAGACGCGTTCGTTTCTTTTATTCGTAAGTACCTACTTACATAGGTGTATAATTAATAGGACTCATATTATGATGCGCCATATATACTCCTCTTTCCCATTATCTGATTTGCCATTTGAATATTTTTAACGAAACTAGAGAAGAGCATCGCCTTTTGTACATTCATCAGTATATAACTATATAGTGAATCTCTGGATCGTAAACCCTAATTACTCTAACTTACAATTTTATTAAAAAAAATAAAAATCATGTAAGAATAAAAAAAAATTCTTATGTTAGTTTTTTTCAGTCAAGAGTCTTTGTGGGTAAAGAGATAAGATATAAATTATTTAATAATGCATATATATAGCATATAGTAATGAGTCCCATATCACACCACCATTTTGCCATTCTCCTCCACGCACATCTAGAACGCCTCATAATAGTGTGCGCGCCTCATCTAATCTGTCCATTATATCTACACTACACACAATGTATTTTGATTTTTTTTTCTTGTGAAAATTTTATACTCATTTTTAGAAGTAAAATGTGACCAGACCCAATATTATCTTAATGACAGCAGCAATGGCAGCACCTTATGTATAAGTATAAAAATGTACCTACGCAATAAAAATGACGTAGCTATTTATATGATTTACTTGTGTTAGTGTACTATGCACCACTGCACCACCAAACCAATGCAAAAATTCGTAAAATTATAACAACTTGCAACATATCCAAAAATAAATAATAAAGTCCATTAGATAATAATAATGAAGAGCCATGCCAATTGAGACTCAAAACAAAAAAAAGAAGCCATACATGAATTATTTGTGGATGGGATTTCAGATCTCCACCCGAATGTGTTAACTAACTACTATACTCAACTACTCCTAGTACTTAAATAAGAACACTATTATTTGTTATTCGATCCCAATTTTAAATTGAATCCGCCTAAAACGAACTCACAACGACCAAGCAAACGATCCAACCATAGCATACAATTAGTGCTGATCGAGTCTCAGGGCAAAATGCAATATGCAAGTCTACTTAATCCTTAATCCAAACTCCATGAAATCCAATTATTCAAATATCAGTATTCAATGGATTATCGCACTGTCTGTCTATATATACTCAAATTTTTCAATTTCATGGCACCACCATCAGAGATTCAATGAATTGCAGGACTTTACTTCCTTTCTCGTGTCAGTCTGCAGTCTATACTCTGTCGCAGAGTCACATCCACCACAACTTCATACTTTATTTTTTGAATCGAGAGCCCGACTCTATATAAATCTGTGATATGTGTCTACATGTAGATAGAAATGAGTAGATGCTTTTACTATTCTCTGTATTACATGGAATGGCAGGACATGACAACATACTTCATGAAACTCTTCACAAACATAGACTAGAATGGAATGATTTTTGGTTTCAACGTTGACGAAAAACACAAAGCTCAACTTTAAAAAAAAAATCAGCCACCTCACATATAGGCTATAGGCAAGTAGTGACAGCGACACAGTATTTTATACTGTAAAGGGCTTCTGCAGTAGTATTATCGGCATCGAGTCGCAATTTCCCATCACATCCTCAGTTTATTAGGCTTTGGACAGAATTTCCAAGCGTGTGGACACGCAATTGTATTTTAATTCAATTCAGTTTTCAGTTCCACACTTTCAATACATGTAAAATAAAAATATCAACCCTTCGATTCTACATTCTGCTGCAGTCAAGTGTCTATAAGCGCAGAAGTCTCACCGTTACCATACCACTTTACGACGGGCTCTCAAATTTTGTATATTTTTGTCAAAGTCAGCCGCGTCATAATCATTACAATACCGTCACATACTCAAATAAAAAATAAAAATACAGCGTACTTAGTAGTTAGTGGCATCCATACTGATATATTCTGTATCCATACCCTTAACCATAAATACTAAAGTGGTTTTTGAATATTTGAGTTTTTCGAGCTGCCCAGAAGAAACGCGAATACCTATACCTACGTGATAATTTCATAAATAAGTATTGAATTTTTTTCTTGCTGTTTTTCCTGTCATTGTATAAAATATTATCTAAAAGGACAGTTTAAAAGTACTTGGACGAGGAAGCCATTGTCATCATTATCACTCCAACGCAACGGCAACAGTTACACACTCACAGTCAACATTAGATTTAATGGAATTCCCTTCGTAAGTACGTTCTCGTTTGCATTCAACTTTAAAGTTTTGGACTTGGAAGTGAAGTCGAATTCGCATTGACAGTGAGGATGGATTGTGCAAAATAAAATGAATACTATCACTATATAATATACATATAGTATTAACATTCATACAATAATGGACACAGTCCCAGTTTCTTAAATTGGACAATTTGTGGTTTGTTTGTTTCCTGGGAAGAAAGACAGAAGATGCAAGGAAGGCATAGTCTCACTCATTATTATTATAAAAAATAATTGTCATTCATCTCACTGACTTTGACTTTGTCTTTCAGATAAAGAGACTTAACACTAAACGTGTTAAGGTGTCATTAATGGAATTTTAATCTGTCCTTAGGAAATGCTCGACCGTCAACCGTCACATCATCAGCGCCTTTTTACAAGGTAGAATTATTAATACCAGCTACTACATTCGTGTCAACCAACCCTATTCCTAATTTCGTCGGTAAATAGCATCCTGCCCTGGTAAGATCAAAGTTTAATTATTTTCAGACGCAAAATATATCATTTGAATAATGCGTATTTTTGAATTTTAAACGCTGATTTCTTTTTTAATAAAATATTTATTATAATAACATTATCACAATAAAATGCAGTATACTATAAGTCCCATTGTGTATATTCAAATTCCATATAGATTAAATAATTTTTATAAAATATTCGTAAATAATTAATTTGTAAGTCTTACGACAAAATTATATACGTAACTACCTAGGTACTTCAATTACGTATTAATTAGGTTCGTAATTCACCTTTGTAGGTGGGTGAGATAAAAATTAGGAATGTAAAAAAACATAATATAGTATAACCACATAATTAAATATTTTGCAGGATATGTATTTATAGGTTTCAGTCTCAATCTTGAAACTTGAAATTAGCGTTAATGATTGTATAGCATGCATAAAGACAGACATATTATAACCTACCCAAAGATAAATGATAGAATTAGAATTAGAAGCAGGCCTTATATTTTTTGTCGTCCTAATGATCTCCAGCTCTGCAAGCTTTACAAAGGTTAAATTAAGATACATTGTTCTTCTGCATGCAATCTACTACATTTATTTTCATGCATATTTTAATAATTTACATGGATGGACATGGTAGGGGCAAGGAGAAACATTATTATTTATCAACACGGAATCCTTCTGATAATCTTAGGTACCACTCACTCATTACACCGTATACTACCAACACCGACACCGCGAGACCAAACAAAAACACAACAGAATAAAGGAGCAAACAAAGGGAATGAACAGGAGTCACGAAAAGTCTGTGTAGTAGTCTGGAATTTTGCTTCTTGAAAACTTGAAGACGTCGAACACCGTTTGAGTTTAAATTTGAGTTTACCAACAACAACGTTAGTAACGTCATTACTCTAAACTTCAAAACTTGAAAACGAATGCTTGTACATGCTATTCCCTATAGTCAACATAACAACATAATATCATTTTGAGGATACGCATGGATGAGACCGAACTCGAACCATACCCAGACCATATACACACACACACCTCTGTGAGTTAAGTTTAAAGAGGCAGGAGAGTCTCGTTTGAAACCCTTTATAAAAAATAATGGAGTGTACACAGTCAGTCAGAGTTATGGAGAGATAAAATTGCGGGCCGACAAGAACATCTCAATCTGATAATAGAATAAAATTTCTCAGCCTTCATAGTATATAAGTTTGATGAGTGGAGTCAGACTCTCGGCAGTCCCACACCAATTTTACAAAGTGAACCCAGTCCGCTCTCCATCCATGAAACTAAAACAAATTTAATCCTCCTGTAGTAAGATTTTACATTGTCTGTAAAAGATAGTATAACATAGTAATAAGTCTGTGTCTGAACGTGTGCTGTGTACTTAATTATTACAATTGGAATTTGCTACACACCACCGTCCGGCTCTGTGTCACTACTACCACCATCATTACGACCATCTAGCTAAAAGTATATACACTTGCTGAAACTTGAACACAATCGTGGATCATCAAGAGAGTGAAAATTGAAAATATATTTTTGACTTCCTGAATTATTTTTCCCATGTTATATTATACGCTCTTCTCACTTCTGGAATCTTGAACTTTATCTCCAAGAAAGAACTAAAGCTCAGCGAAAGATATTCGAGCAGATTATAAAATTCTCTATTAATGACTCTTTGAATGAGTCAATTTCTTCGTTATATGCATATATCGAAAATCGAGAATCCACAAAGATTAATGCAAATTTTATTACGAGGTGAAACTCCATTTGATTTACTCTATACAAAAATCCTGATCAAACTATTTAAATAGTCATAAAAGTTAAGTTGGTGTGATTATCCAAAATTTATTACTGACAACTATACACTACTTGCTTCTGCAAAGGGAATTATTTTTTAAAAGCTCGTACTCGCAGAGTTTCAGATTGAAAGATTTAGACACGAAACGTA
Organism: Dicyrtomina saundersi; assembly: GCA_034695245.1. Classification (NCBI taxonomy): domain Eukaryota; kingdom Metazoa; phylum Arthropoda; class Collembola; order Symphypleona; family Dicyrtomidae; genus Dicyrtomina; species Dicyrtomina saundersi. The sequence goes on along the minus strand of JAQFZE010002282.1, from coordinate 6,168 downwards.
TAAAGTAAACAATCACATGGGTGTACAACATCTCGATCTACATAACTAAAAAAGGTACCTACTCATGATACGATTAGTAACTAAAGCAAAACCAAACCAAAAAAAAAGCAAACATCTTTCATGTTCTCAATCACATTATAGTCACATAGTATATAGTGTGTACTTACAGGGAAGAAACATCTACTTCAAAACTTGGAATTGAAAACATAAGTGAGAACAGTATAATACAGCTTGTGTGACGTGAACAATTCTCAAGATTTTCTCACGGATACGTGTCTAGAAGAGTCAGTCTACGTCTCGATACCTTACGTACGTGGTCGAAACATTTGGGAGTTAAATTTCCTGACTTCTTTGATGATATTTTACTTTCCCGTGGTCAACTCTGTGGAATCTTATAATCGTTTCGATATCAGCGATTTGTACACACTTCATTTCTTTAAGACTTCAGTAAGAAGAAGAACAGTACCTCCTCCAATTCATTTAGTTTCCACGTTGCCTCAAAGGTAGGAGGGAAATAACATTGAGGCTCCGACATTTCAGTCAGTCTAAAGCTAAACGGTTTCAAGTCCAAGGAATATTACATTGCCCTCTCATACTTCTTCTTCAGATTTTTATCAAGGTAAGCTTTATTTTTTGGTAATTTAATTTTTACTAAATTCATTTTAATAAACAGTAATCAGAAGTGTCTTAATAATATAGGCTCTTCCATTTTTTGTCGTCGAAATAATTCGTGTGTCAGTCTAGTCTAGTCATTTGGAAATATTCATTTAAAAACATTCCGAATTTCTCTTTATGCTAAATTGAAAATTAATAGTTAATTTATTGGACTATATTCAGATAATATCGGACATATTATTAATTCAGTCATTTGTATGTTCGTTTTATAATGCAATACAATGCGCAATGTTTTGAATTTATTATTGTTGCAGTCATTGCCATTTTCTATGCGTAATATTACATCTTTGATGTAGGATTGAATTAAACTTCCCAATAATAATCGTTATAATTTCACTTTCTTTTAACTCTTCTAAATAGTTTAAAGATTGCAACCATTATGTAATATACGCTTATACTTTGTCTACTAACGATAAGCAGACTGAGAATTATTGTTATTGCTCTTGGCGGACGGGATAATTTTCCCCTGCGATTGATAAAGGAGGGCAATAACCACGATTTTTTCCCAATGAAAGGGAAAACAGTTTGTTGTACATTAGTGTATAGAATACAAATTCAGTGCTCATTTACAAATGAAAAATATTTGATCCTCGTATTTAATGGTTTTGATTTTTATGTAAGGAAATAAAAATAAACTGGATAGGCAAAAGGGATGTATATGAGGTAGGTGGTTGGGTTGGACATATTGGTAGTTAGGTAGGTAGATACATATATTAAGCATTAGAGACGATAGATCAAGGGTTTAAAACTACACACATCCGTAAAACCATCAACACTCGTGTCATAGTCACATCCAGAGCTTGCAACCGGATGTGCAGTAATAATAATCATACTGTGCATAATGCGATGTGAGTACGTCGTACGTGGGTCCATGTAAATTTTGAAGTGATAGGGTCGGTATCGGCTTCGGTTTCGGTACGAACGGAAAATAATGAAAAAGTAATAATGAATAAAACAAAAATATCAAACTCATGCATGGGACAAGTCAGACGCTGCTGGTATCCGTTATATAGAGAGATTAGAATATTCCACTGTATTTGATTCTGTAGTTTATCCGTACAAAGTGTATCATTCACTGTACTATTGCAATAATTGCAGGCTCCGTGACGTACTGACATAAATATACATAACAATTTTACTGGGAAACTAGACAGGTAGATCACGTTAATCCCGTATTCATATATATCACAGCATAAAAGCGTGAGTATATGTAAGGTTAAAATTACAGATATGTACTTACATATAAATGGAATACACGTATTTTAAACCAAGCCCTGGACCAGAACCAGAACCATGCAGGTGACGCGAGTGCACTGTGACATTTTTTATTGTAAAAAATAAGTCAACCAAACCACAACAGCCACCAGTAGACGTACCACTACAGTTGACGCTATAGAGAGATGATTAATAGGAAGGGACAAAGTTGCCTTAAAGTATAATCGTGTTTTGGCATTCACAATTTTGAGCAATACTACATTTTGCTTTTGTTCGCTTTAGTCTTTGTGATTCCCATCATTATTGTTAGAACTATGTAGATGAATATTGTGATGTTGATATATATTTTGATCGCTCTCCTTAATTTTAGCAATTATATAAACTTTCTACTGTCACTGTCTACGCACCCAATCCAATTCCCAATGACCGATATGCATAGTGTAATTTTGGCATCACTGGTTCTGGTTTTGGTTCTGGGCCTCTGGTTCTTCTGCGAATTAAAATGATTTTGAAGTGTCAACGAGAGGTAATCATTCAATTTTCATGCTCATACGGTGTCACTGTTGATACGGCAATGCAGCATGTGCTATGCTCAAAGTTACATCACAATGGTAAAAATCATTATTATGAAACTTTGAAGCTTCCACATGCTACTGAACAGAAGTAATCAGAGAGTTTCTCTTCAAGTCGAGTGCAGCCTTACGTATAATGAACTGCAGTCTATTTTATTTAATAAATGCCACACAGGCATTGTAACAGGTTTATTCGGTATAATATTTCCCGTCTGAAAAATATTTAAAAATTATAAAGGGTGAACTGGTTTGTGTGTGATTCTTTAAGATCACACTGCGACTAAACGCACGAGCAACGTCTTTTAGAATGAAAATGAAAAGAACCTGTAATACACACACAGGGAGTCGTGGGAGCCGGAATTCCGAGCCACAAAAATATATCTAACATGTAAATTACCTACGTGCAAAAATGAATGACTAACTCACAATAAATAGCACAAAAACAGCAGGAGGGGTATGTATGTACAACGTATGTCTTATGGTATATTTTATTATATCGTAAAAATAAACTAGTAGACAGTAGGTGGACTAGATACTTTACAGAATGATAGTTTAGGAGGCTAACGGGACAAGGGTAAATCGCACAGAATCTCCATGCTACTACATACACATTAGTAGTACTAGTAGTGCTGTCAATTGACCGCCTGAAATAATCTACTTACGTTGATCAATCCTGTTCGAGGACAAATATGTAATTACTAACTACGATAGGGTTAGGAAGTTCTAATTATTTTGGCTACACCTGTTGCATCTCTCATGGGAAATGACACCAGAGCAGAACTGCACGAAGCTATATACAAAAATCCTTGCCTGGGATTTAATTAAAGTTGGTCAAAAATCTAAGCTTTGGACCAGTTTTGCTTTTCCCTGCAAGAATTTTTAGTTATGCCCATGCATTGTAGGTATTATAAAGTCAGTAAATTAAAAAAAGTGTTCTGATTTCAGCTACACACTAAATGACAGGAAAGCGTAAAAAAAAGGCCTACAAATGAAACAAGGGGTAATATTTGTATACCGTATCGACTTCGACTTGCCATACCCAAGAAAAGGGCCAAAGGGTGTTACCCGTAAAACCTGTAATGCACAGCCAGCCATGAAAATTACAGAATACTTTGTAATAATATTTTCTGGATACGAAACTTGTTATTCGTACAAGGCGGGATTTTAGGGGAGAGAATTAAACACATTATATTAACACTGTGGTATGGTAGCAAATATGCTTAAGATTGCGATTGTACTTGACGAAGACGAAAGGACCCCGTAACACAGTATGCATATGTAAAATTTAATATCGAAATTACAACAGAATAAAGATGCCAGCAGGGGAAGTAATTCATTTTGTGAGACAAAAATAATTGTCCTTTGTGCATGGACTAGTAAACTTCCTCTCCATAAATTTAAAGTATAAATCCGGCACAATTGAGGTCAAGATGAAAGCGTAGGTAAATACATACAAACTTGCACATGTTTTTTTGTCGTCATTACTTTTACTCTTTACAAGACCTTTATAGTTTACTTTCTTATGAGCTTTTTACGCCTACATTTAAGATGGCTACATACACAGTAGGTGTGTTATTCCATACATCGATATCGATACTCAAAGTCAGTGTCCGCATAAGTATATGCAAAATGTGTGTTTTTCCTTATACCCATAAAATTTAAACAGCAATATAACTTAAGCTGACACAGGATGATCAGGATGAATAAGAGACTATAAAAGACGAGTTAAAGTCTCTTTGTCACACTTGATAAATCTGTCTCGTTCGTTCCTTTCCACAGTTTTGACTAAATTCTAAACGTATCATTTCTTGACTGTTTGACATTTTCAAATGTTAACCTTTTGTATGCTTACGCAAGCACACCATGAAACTGAAAATGTTAAAAGTTCTCCACCTTTTGTTTGCATATATAGAAAGGACGTACGTTAAGTAAATTACCAAAATATATGTACCTTGAATTGCCTAAAATGATTATTTATAAGCATGACTATTCAATTATTACTCAGCCTTAATGACTTCCATTATGCAGATAATATTGTCAAATCTCAAGTACTTACTTGTAAATACATAATATATATAGAAGCTCAAGTATGAAAACCAGTGGTGCAAGATTTGTTACTTGACAAACTTTATTGTTCAAGTCCCTTCATTAAAAACCGTTTTAAGAAACTTTAAAAGGCGTTATGCTTTGACTCACTCATTCTCAGTGCATATTTGATTTGATCTCGATTAGTAATATAAACGAGGGTCGTCGCCATCATTGAACGGAACACAGGTATATGACTCCAATAGAACATTTTGTATTTTTGTAAATATATATAGCGTCAGCGGGTCATCTTTTAGCATAGTTTTTTGTCTTGCTTAAGAATAACAATAATAAAAACCAGTTGAATCGGAGCAAATGTAAAAGGATGGCATAGGGAAGACGGAAGACCGTCGCCGTCAACTAAAACATGCACACGAGAGTAGACTTGATCTTGAACAGTTGCACAATTGTACAGAATGGGCAGTGTGTTCTGAAGAAGGAGGCGAACCATTCGCCATTCATGTCTTCTTCTTCCCCCTCTGCCTTCTCTATATGATTTAATCATTTCCTTTTGTGCGTGCTCCTGTATTACGAAAGACGTAATGTACAAAAGGAAGATTATTATCACGGTTTACAATCTCAGAGTGCCTAAATACACAAATGTCTATTTCTCAGGCACATTTTAATTTTGCATCGAGGAATACACTAAGTAAAGTAATGTCTGTCTGCTGTAATGTGAATTAAATGCAGTAAAAAACTACACGCGTGATTCACAGGAAGGAAAAAGTCAAGGGCCAATAACTCTTATCTCAATGATAATAACTTCAAACGAGTGACTGACTACTACATATAAGTATATGTAGCTAGCAACGCCAGAATACAATCACATTCACAAACGTCCTGGAGCAAAATGGTACAGCAAGAATGCACTTTATAAAGACAGCATATTATAATAGAGAAAGCGATAAATATACAGATATAAATAAAATGCATAACTAGCTATGAATATTTAACACTAGCAGACAAGATTAAGTGCAGCTTTCAATCCATTTTACATTGCACAAGATAACAAGCATTCTGAAAGCGAGTATTTTGGCAAACCGTTCATTTGATCAATCTTTTTCCCATTCATTATTTGGTCATAGAAAACGCGTCTGCAAGCTGGACTTATTTCTAACCTGTACATATACGGTATGGGAATATGAACCACATAAATTTGTTATAATTATTCGTTAAAACTATGGAGTAATAAATATATAGGAAACCAAATAACATAAAATAAACGGAACCAATAATGCGTGCCCACATTAGAAAGAAATAAACTTCTATATTGACAGCCGTCAAGAATATGTAAATCCCATGTATAATTACTAGCTATTACATATTTATTAGCTTCCGGTTTGAAAATCACTGATTAAAATGGGGACCTATGTGAATAGTATGTAGAAAATTTTCATATTTGTTTTAGTACTTTCAAAAATCCCAAAAAATTACATGTAACTTTTGGCTGTTATCTTCGCAGGGATATTAGTGAATTTGATAAATATCTAAAAGCAGTGCAAATCTCTCACAGGAAATAGAAATATATAGGAACTAGGAAGGAAATGTAATAATATGTAATAAAAAAATGAAGACAGAACTGGGCGGAGATGGTGGAGCTAATAAAATTAATTAGTTCAAA
>JAQFZE010002281.1:0-14999 GCA_034695245.1 Dicyrtomina saundersi | reverse complement strand
ATATGGGTCATTTTGGTTCTTCAAAGACGATATAGTTGGATTCAAATGGGAAAATACTATTATACAAAAAATGTAGGCTGATGATGGTGAGCTCTGTAAAAGTAGACCTTAAAAGTATTTAGAATTTGATCGTATATATATTAAATATTTAGAAATTTACAATAAATTGTAATTGCATACAATGCATAGGTAATATATAGAATGTTGCAAAAATTTGAATTAGGCGGCCTTAGCCAAACAGGGTATGTAAGATAATATTAGTTAATCAATTTAGCTTAATTACTTACGTTAGTTGAGTGCATTGTAGTCTCATTTAGTAAAAAATTTAGTCCAAAAATGAATTTATTTATAAATATATGGATTATTTGCAAAAGTTTGAAATTTTCTGACCAATACAACATGCCATGATTATTATAAGCATTTGTGGATTTTATTTTCATTAATTATTGTGTATTAATTACGATTACTTATGTACTTTTGAAATTCAAGCATAAGTATACCTAGTTATTGTTAGGTTGCTGTTTATAGTCCTATAGTAAAATTGTATTGAGTATTTGAATTTGATGGTACTAAGCTATAGTGTAATATAAATTATAGTGGAATTCAAACACTTAAACGGCTGGTAGTTTCGTCCAAAATACATATAGTAACATTAGCGTACTTAATTATATTATAATGTAGCCTGTAGCTTACATTAGTAATATTTAATATTTACGTACAGATTAATCATTTAGTATGTACATCCTATTAAAATGAAAAGCTTATAAGAACACCAATCTGTCTATGTAGGTAGATTAAAAATACAAGAATATTATGGGCTACGCTATCGTGTAAATGTCTGGATCTGGAATACCGAATAACTACACTCAAAAAAATGGAACTGGAAAAACCGGACCCTGGAACTGTAGCACTATATATAATAAAATTATTATAAGGTTTTAAATTACAAAATATTGTTAGGAATATAATGGCGAAATTAATATTAATGGAATTTATTATATTAATAGGAGGGGACATGAAATATTTTGAAGAAGTTTTGAAATTTCGATATACAGATAAAAAAATAAAAATGATTCATAAAGTCTAATTTTTCACTCCAGATTATTTACGATTACGACTCTACGACTCTACGATTACAGCATTCAACTTTAAGTAAAACTGATGATGAAGCTGAATACACATTAAAAATTCTTACGGAATTATTATTAATTTACAAATCAACTAAACATTTATCGTGTTACACTGTAATTAGTTGCATTCTTAATTATATATATATTGTAAGAATATATAGCGTGTATTTAATTTAAATTTACATAATGTGTGTACAAATTACAATATATATATATACAACAATTAACACAATAAATAACAATAATAATATTCATCGTAAAGTTTGAACTTGGAAACTATACTGATATACGCACTAGACGTTAACCTCCCTTTGTTAAGTTTTACCTTATTTGTGTTCAATCGAAAACTCAAATGAAAAATTTTGTATGGCTGGGTCTTTATAATTTACTGAGCTTAACTATAAAAAATACATTATGTACAGACAACAGCTGGATTTTTACAGCATGTAAAGTTATTAACCTAATTTGTGACCATTACTTTTTTTTAGTGTATTTTCTATATTTCCAGTAAACAGAAAAAATTTCCTTTTCTATTGATATCATTATTTTAGTAAGTATTTTGATAAGTCTTAGTATACCATTACCATATATAGCATAATGGCAAAACTATACAGTACTTCACCAAATTATGGTTAAATATTCATTAATGCTGTGCAAAATGCTGCGACCATTCGCTAAGTTTTAAATTTTAATAGAGATTGTTTTAATAACCAATGAAACCCAGAATATTTTGGTAAAAGTATTTAATAATTCCAGTAAGAAAAAAGTATAATCTGTAGTACTTATCTACCATTGCAATGTATAATCTCAGTCAATTATCAAGAATTGAAAGAGGAAAAGCAAAATATTAACAATGTATAACATGTTTATAATAGTTATGGTACCAATTTACATACTGCGTAAAGCTACAGAAAATCACAGTACATATACTTGTACTTACACACACTGTACTACACATTGTCAGTGAATAAATTAAATATTTGAATTTAAAATATTTACAACCCAAAGGTGGTTCTTAAAGCTAGTAGTACTCTTGAAGTAATACTCATTTTATTTATTTCATCACAATCACGAAATCAAGATGGGCATTTCCATATTGCATTCACTTTAAATATTCGCATTATAAAAGTACCGTAAATCTTCTCATAAGAAGACTGTCTTGAAGAAGATTGTCTGAAAGAACTCCCGGGTCTGCGTCTGACATGTTTGACGTAACCCTCGGGGTCTCTAATAACTCCCGGAATCTCCTACAACTCCAATTTAAACTAATATCATTGCGGCTATGATATCGTGAATTTATGAACGACTTGAAATTAATTCATAATTAATTATTAAAATACGTTATTTTGTATTATGCCAATTATGGGGCAAGGGGAGCCCGATTTCATAGACTTTCTTGTATTTCTCTTGGCTTCAAACCATCACAAGATTTGGCCAAGCGCGAACTTTCAAACCCGCCACATGGCTAGTAAGTCCTTTTCAGTAATTCCGCAGTTGAGTCAAGACATACGTTCTACGCCGTAAAATAATTTCTGAATTATTTACATTTAATTAATTTTTTGAATTTGGGTTTTGAAATAAACATCAAAATGGTGAAATTTAACCGAAAAATCAAGACGCGTGAGACCTTTAATAAGGCCAATCACAGTATGAACCCGGATCGGAAAGTAGAGGGTTTGAAGGGGGTTGCAAATCCCCGTGATAAATCAACAATCAAAAGATTACAAATGTACCGAAATTTCAAAGCAAAAAGAAATCGTCAAGGTAAAGTTACCCGTGCAGCCCCTTTTCAATCTTGGGTAGATTCTGGAGCTGTGGCTCGTGTTGAGCCAAATCAAAAATGGTTTGGAAATTCCAAAACTGTTGCTCAAGGGTCATTGCAAAAATTTCAGGAGGAACTTGGAAAAGCTATGAAAGATAGTTATCAGGTAAAATTTGTTAATTTATTATTTTATTACAATTTATTAGTAGATAGGTGACATGTTTTATTTGTAGTTGGGTGTGCGACCTGTGCGAAGGAAGGTAGAGATAGATTGTGATGTAATTTCGAATTCTAAATACTAAAGTCCTGCGTGTAGTAAGTCAGTAGTAAACCGGGCAGCTGGATTAGCTGTGAACAAACTTTCTGAAAATAATAAAATTAGTTTAAAAAGCATTCTAAATGAATTAACATTTTCAAATCCTTGTTAAGCTGTAACTACCAAAAACATATTTGATGACATGCTAACTTGAATGTCCTGTTTCATGTTTTGTACTTTTGTATTTCTATAGGTTGTTTTGAAACCCACCAAACTCCCCATCACTCTTCTAAGCGACAAAATTAAACAAGCCCGAGTTCATATTTTAGAAACGGAAACTTTTGAAACAACATTTGGTCCGAAGAAACTACGAAAGAGACCGAATATGTCCGTAATAGAAATGTCAGATTTGGCTGATTTAGCAAATAAGAAACAGGATGAGTACGATTCAACTAAAGATCGGGATTTAGTTCGGGCTGCGCCTGAAATGTGGGATCCTCCGCGAGAATGGGTCATGAATGCTGGTCAAAGTAAACGCATCTGGAACGAGTTATATAAAGTTATTGATTCTTCAGACGTTGTCATTCAGGTGGGTTCATGTTTTTGATTAATTTTATAATTTAACTCGTTTTATATAAATTAAAACTAACCAAAATCTATTGCGTATATATTTATTGTAACTTAAAAACTATGTTTCATAATATAATGGTTTTTGCTCATAGGTACTGGATGCCCGTGACCCCCTAGGAACCCGCTCACCCCCAATCGAAGCCTTCCTGAAAAAGGACAAAGCACACAAACAGCTTATTTTTGTCTTGAATAAAGTTGACCTGGTCCCCACTTGGGTCACGAAGCGCTGGGTGGCTATCCTGTCCCAAGAGTATCCCACAATGGCCTTCCACGCCTCCATCACACATCCATTCGGAAAGGGGGCACTTATCAATCTTCTCCGTCAATTCGCAAAGCTCCACACAGACAAGAAGCAAATTAGTGTGGGTCTTATTGGCTACCCTAATGTGGGCAAGTCCTCCATTATTAACACCCTTAAAGCCAAGAAAGTGTGTAAAACTGCTCCAATAGCTGGGGAAACAAAAGTGTGGCAGTACATTACCCTTATGCGCAAAATCTATTTGATTGACTGTCCCGGTGTTGTCTACCCATCTGACGAAACGGATTCGGACAAAGTCCTCAAAGGCGTTGTCCGGGTTGAAAATGTGGAAAATCAACAGGACTACATCCCTGACGTCCTTGCTCGGGTCAAGAAAGAGCACATTATTAAGACATATGGTATCCCAGTATGGACAGATTATGAGGATTTCCTCACTCAGATGGCTAAGAAAACAGGGAGACTTTTAAAAGGGGGTGAACCGGATATGAACGGAGTGGCTCGAATGATTCTTAATGACTGGCAACGAGGAAAACTCCCATTTTTCACTATCCCACCCGGCTATGAAAATGCACCGGAAAAAACACAAATTGAACCAGCTGGGGAAGAGTTGGGTGAGGATGAACCTGAAGAAGCGGACGAGGATGACGTTCTGGATGACGCCTCACAGGCTAATGAGGAAGCTAAAACTGGGGAACCAAAAAAGAAAAAGGCACGCAAAACACCGAAACCTGCTGAGACCCAAGATCAAGATAGTGACGGCGATGAGGCTTTGCAAGAAAAGCTCCAGGCAGCCCTGGATGATTCGGATGATGACGACTCCTCAGATGCTGAAGTGGGGGATAAAGCAATGGATGTTCTTAAGAAAATCGGCGGGCGTCGAGGGAAGAAAGACATTATTGACTTGGATGAAAAACCTGGGAGAGGTAAGGGACGAGGAGCTGGAAATGCCAAAATGACGAGTAAAGAACGGAGGAAGAAGGAGAGGGATAATAAACGGAAGAAGATTGGTAGTAATTTCTACGAAGTCACGAACGTCAAAAACAGAAATCGGGAAAGAAAAGTACCTAAGAAGGGAGAGACGGCTGGGGCTAGTGGACATACGAAAACTAAAAAGAAGGCTTATCTTCGCCCTGGCGTTCCGGGTGGTATTGGTGCCGCAAAAGCTAAAGCTAAATCAAATTAAAATATGTAAAAGTTTTCGTTTTTTTATTTTAATTTGGTTAATTTTCCCCAATATTGTCTTGATTTTTGATCTTCTCGCACTATTTTTGATGTTACAAAATAAAAGTACTAGACGGCTGTTTAAATTATATTATGAAACACAAAAGTACACTAAATAATGCTACTTATTTCAAATTTATGGGGGCATTTTTTCATATTATTAATATCTTAAAAATGGAATCCAAATTGCATAGGCATTATTAGCTTGCACAAGAATTGACTATACCTACACATTATTGAATGTAGTTTGCGATTTATTTTCACAGTTCACTTTTTACAGTAAAAAGTTTCTTTTTTTTATTTCATTAATTCTTAAAAGCGACATTGCGCGATGCTGTTTACTTTTGAAAAGCTAAATAATCACGTAAGAGTATTATACATTGTGATTGCAATAATGACTAAACTCGCACATCCTTCAAGGACTAACGCAACGATAAGATAACTAGAATACAGATACTAACTGTTTTGTGATTTTGTAATTATCATGCTTGCTTAATGAAATTGTAACGTATGTAATTCGTTTTCTTTACCGTCTGCCTGTAGTCTATGTAGGTCTCACTTTTTTCCTACATAGGTTTGCATTGAAGTCTTGAAGTTGAAAGTTTAAGATTTCATTAATTAATTTTATGACCTTGAGCTTTCTTCTTAAGCTAGTGCTGTTTGTAGTTTGTGTACTATATTACATATATGTTGCGTTAAGAGCGAGAAAAAGTTAAAATTGCTCAATAAGCCCTGCAGGTTATGTGTATGTAGATATCAAATTATTAGACGTTAGAATCTGAATTTCAGCCGTATTAAAAAAAGGTAAAAAACTGGTGATCCTTATTGTTTATGTATGTAAAAAAGTTTTAGGGTTGCACAAAATCAGAAATTCTTTCGTGCGTCGGTACAATAGACCTGCGTCATAGCAATTACCTAATAGTAAGCAAGCTACTAACAGTTCTACAATTTATACTGGAAACAACGTTAGTGTGAAACCGGCACCGGTGTGGTTTACCAGCATTAAAAGATAGTTTCATCGACTTTCATAATACCGACTAATTTTAACTAATTTTTTAAAACTAGAATTAAAACTTAAAATTATTTAGAGTGAAATGCTTCTTTTGTTGAATTTCATTCACTGAAAAGAGAACTATAGTAAAAAATAAATATAACATATACACGCTGATAACATACTTTGAACCTGTAACAGGTTTAAGTTAAAGGTTTGTACGGTTGATAGAGCAAAGTAGGTACATGTGCTGTGTGCCGGTTTCCACATATACAATTTTTGTTCTCACTATAAAATCTAATAACACTATGATTATATAAAGCAAAAGTGCAATTAAAAATTAGTTACAAATGACTGAGCATATAGTATACGTGTGCATAAGTTCCTTGCGTTCAATTTTCACATCCCTCTCCCTATCCAGTTTTTCTTTTGTCCTGGTTCTATTTCTCACGGGATAATATACCAAAATCATTTTAGAAGTTAAAAAAAAAAGTTCTATCTACTATTTCATTATACTGCGCACGTGTGTACTGCAACTTTAAAAAAAAAGAGTTCACTATTAGTAAGATATTATGCATTAGGAATTAGTAAAGTGTAGTGTACCAATAACACAACACGGGTTATAATTTAGTTTACGCTATTTTTTTGCATTCTTCGAACTGGTGAGCAAATCAGTCCAAGTTTTAAGTCACACCATCACGCTGTACAACATACAACACGCCGAATCTATACCTGTGCTGCGTAACGACGAAACAGAATTTTCATATTTAACCAAAATATCATCTATGATTTAAGGAAAGTTTTTATAAAAATACGATAATACCAGGCCAGAAGTATCAGTATATCCAAGTTCCTGCAAGCAAAATGCTATTTATAATACCAAAATTTCTAAATTATTTAATCCAACAAAGTTTACTTTGCATAGTTTCAAGTTGTATCTCCATATCTTTCAAGATTTTTCCCATTTATAGAAGGATCTTAAAGAATGAATTTAGTAAGGCTGATGTCCTATTTTTTCATCGATTCAAGCAAACTTTGCTGAGGAGACCATGGGATATCCAAGTGAATGATAATCGAGCGTACGGGGCCATCGCGAGCTATGTCAGTTTGGGCATGGGGGACTCCTACGTGAAGGGTTGGTGGGAGAGTCCGAATTTGCAAGAGACACTTTTTCGGATTGTCAAAGGAAATATGGATGCTAATCCCCTTCAACGATGGCATCACAACGTTTGTCTCGAGAAATATCAGCTGTTTAACTATCACTCCAAAAGTATTGCGCTGGACGTCGGGAAAAAGTTATATGATAAACATGGTACGTATTTTGAATTGAAGGGATAATTATAGTTTGATTTTTTTTAAATTACCATGATTTTACCGCTTCTTATATTGTATTTTACGCAGCCGCTGTCTTCAAGATAATGCTGGACCCATCCATGTCATACAGTAGCGCTTACTGGGCTCGCGGCGCAAGGAATTTGGCTGAAGCGCAGAAGCATAAGATGGAGCTCATCGCGAGCAAACTGAAGCTTGAGGCGGGCATGAAGGTCCTTGACCTGGGCTGTGGCTATGGAGGCCTCATGAAGTTCCTTGCGCAAACGCACAAAGTCTCCGTCGTGGGCTGCACAGTCTCAAATGAGGAAGCAAGCTCTGGTCGAACAGCGTGCGCAGAGTTGAAATTGGAAAATATTGAAATCGCTCTTGCTGACTACCGGGAATTTTTAAAAAAGAAAGCTAAGGACGGAGAAACTTTTGATCGGGTTGTGTGCATTAACATGTTGGAGCACGTGGGCCACTCGAACTATAGAGAGTTTTTCAAATTGATCCATAAAGTTCTCAAGGAGGGAGGACTTCTCTTAGTTGAGACGGTGGGACAGAACGAGGCCGTCATGCCCCTTGTAGACCCATGGACGACAAGGAATATTGCCCGAAATTTTGTGTTTCCATATCATACAATGTTGCCAAAATACTCGGACGGTCTCTTTATTCTTGAGGATTGGCAAAATATAGGAATTCACTTGTACAAGACTATGAATGCTTGGATTGACAATTTTCATTTAGAATTCAACACTATTAGTCATAAGTATGAGAAGGCGGAGGAATTTCATCGGAAGTGGTCTTACTTTTTACAAACTGCTGCCAGTGGATTGAGAGCTAGGAAATTACAGTGTTGGCAAGTCGTTTTCTCCAAGGGCGGCTGTGAGGGTGGCTATGATTTTAATAGATAATGATCCCAATTTTTTCAAAAGTTTAAAATTTTAAAATAGTTAAATTGCCAGAATCATGGATGGAATGTTTTGTTTTTGTTTAAATAATAATTGTGTGTAAAAATAAATGTAGATTTTTATATGAAAACCGTGTGTCCATATTAGTGCATTCTCTAAACTTATTTTCTACACATACAGTGTTACCATTTTCTTCAAAATTTGTCGTAGTTCTAAAACTCTTTAACTTTCTCTCACTAGTCAGATTATGCCAGCGTTAGGTTTTAACATTAAGATCCAAGGTTGCCAACTGGTTCATAATATAGCCTGTGAAAAATCAAAATGACCCGCATACGTATTTTTAACGAAAAACAAAACGCACTATCTAGGTACGAAAAATATTAAAATAGCATGATCTTTTGAAAGAGCATTCTTAATCCTTAGTTACGAACTTCTGTTGAAGGGTCGTACAAACCTAAAAATTTGAAACTGTTTATTTTTTTAAGTTGATGACATTAACTTTTTTAATTAATTTTTTTGTTTAAATAGACGATAGCAGTTTTGGATTTCGGACTTTGGACATTCAAAACTACCTTAAAAAGTGAACTATTCGTAGTAATATTTTGGGGCTGTACTAACTGTATTGTGCTATTTCATCATTTATTTTAAGAAAACCGAAGACTTTAAACTTGTAATAATAACTCTCAGTCAGGTTGTGATGCACAAGCTAAAAACATGCATGGAATGTGGTTTAATGAATTCAAAACTATTTTAGTAGTTTCTACTTTGTAATACAAGTGTGTCGTATATGTGTTTGTGTTTGTAGGCTCATATAACCATAACTGAAAATTAAAATATAGAAATTCCGAAAACAAAAGACCGTATAAAGGTTCACAAGCATTTTAATTTTGAATATTTTGAACTCATAAAAATATCCTAAATCCCAACATTCAAAATGCCCGCTCAAAAAAAAACCAGTGCTGCGGGTGTTGGTCGGGTTCATTTTGGTCAAAGGTCGTCGAGACAGATTAATGTTATGCGTGATAGCATTGAGAGTCATGGGAGTAAGGCACCAAGCACCACGAATTTAAAAATTTTACCAAAGCCACCACCTGGTCCTGGACCTGAACAAGATCATCAAGTTTCAAAAAGGTTCAAAGCAATTTCCCAGTCTTTCGCTCATCAGGGTAGTAAACCCGACTTACTCTCACCGCCAGGTAGTCCACGAATACGATCAGCAGAACGTCATCCGCCCTTAGTTGGTGATAATCTTTCTCTCAAGGGGGACGATTCTAAAAAACCCCTTACGGACACACCCAGCAGCAAGAGCATTGCCCAACTTTTACTCCAAGGTGTCAAACTTACAGAGGACGATACAAACTATCTTGTTAACACCTCCTTCAATAACAATGAGGGCGATTATGCGAATGCGGATGAATTTGTTAAAACTGGAGTACTCATAATGATGGTGAGTATAATATTATTACGGCCATTCCACTGTATTCATTTTACTAATTTTTGCAACTTTCAACAGTTTACAGCAACGTTATCATGGGGAATATTTTTCTACTGGCACAGGGATATGCCCAAGGCGCTTCATGCTTACCGAGAGATCGAAAAGATTTTCGTGCCCAAAAATAATTGGTCAAATATTATTTTCCTCATTTGTTGCCCTTGGGTGGCTGGATTGTACTGTTTGATCATTTCTATCTATCCGGACCCGAGAAAGTGGAGATTTTGTATTAAGCCAAGGAGGGAAGTGGTAAATTTTAAACATTTAGCGCGCGCTCGCGCGCATGCGCAGCAGTCCAAACGAAACATTTAAACTTATTGGCGATTATTTCATAGATTTATACAAGCAATAGATAGGAATATTAGCAAATAATTTCTAAGTAAAAAGCTTTTTAAATTTTTGGATATGGATACGAGCTATTTGAGTTCGAATTTGAATTTGTGTACAATTTTTCAGCGCTGGGTCCCATATATCCTGATTTTACTGTACACCACAGTTGTCATCACTCACTGGTTCTATCAACTGGC
This sequence comes from Dicyrtomina saundersi, assembly GCA_034695245.1. Lineage (NCBI taxonomy): Eukaryota > Metazoa > Arthropoda > Collembola > Symphypleona > Dicyrtomidae > Dicyrtomina > Dicyrtomina saundersi. The sequence continues at coordinate 4,509 of JAQFZE010002281.1, read as the reverse complement.
CTTTGTCCCAGCAAATATCCGGCGGAAATTGAAGCGGGATCTTGTCAATTTTGATAGTAAATGGCCAAAGCAGAAATTGCCGAATGGGCACTACGACGTCGAACTTTTTCCATCCCCTTGGAAATTAATTCATAATTATGTGAGTCATAGAAAAGTAGGACGAGTCTGAAAATCAAATGGATTAAATACAAATTTAATTTTTAATATTTAACTATAATATATGCGTAATCACTGATGTTCTATAAACATGCCCATGCTTTAGTATCAGTGCTGTGGGATTGAGACAAAACTGGATTGGAGAAATAAAATTATTCCCTTCCCCGAAAAACCTTTTCCTTACAATGATCCCCTGTACAACTGTATGACATTAAAATACGGATTGTTTAACTATGATTCCACTGCAAAGGCAAATTGTCCTCCTGGGTCCTTCAAAGGAGTAAATGTGACTGAGCTCGGAGTCATGTGGCCTGCTAGTTGTTGCAATAATATGGTATGTAATTTTTTTTTTATTTAAATACACAATTAAATCAAAAATAAAATTGTGGGCATTAAATTAAATTAGGCACATTTTACCTTTTATCAGAATGTTCCCTTTTCCTGTATGCCGTATGCTTTTTTAAAAAGAAACAAACCCGTTTTTGTTTTTATTTAATTGTTGAAAATGTCTATAGACTGCATCGTGCATCAATCTGCCTAGAAATAATGAAATTTGGAGAAGTCACTGTCTCAACTCTGAAGTTTGGCTCACGATGAATGTCGTTCTTGCTCCATTATTTCTTACCGTGATTATTGTTATTGTTGGAGTAAGTACAGTGTAAACAACTTTAAATTATGTCACCTCTTTTCACGAATTTTACCATCGACGAAGACGAATGAATGAATTATCAATTATTATGTATTTTAAAGGGCAATCGCTTTCCTTCAGATTGATTTTCAATGAGTATAATTTTTATTACTATAATATATAGATATCATTATTCTTCAAGGTGAGAATAATGGAGTCCATCTCTATGGAAAGGAAATCAGAATATCGAAGAACACACTTTTAGTGCATCATTTTTAACAACTAACTACAATAACATACATTATACATACATTTACCTCAAATTAATTACAAAAAAAAAATTCATTTAAGTACGTATACATTATTAACTCCGCTTGTGATTTATTACCTATTTTAACAGATTGAAAGCCTCGTTTATGGGTATTGGAATACTTTTATAGTTTTTCATGAAAATAAAAAGTTTTATTTTTTTTTAAATACGCATGTATATTAAAACTATATAATATAGTTATAAAGATAATGCCAATAGCTCACTATACTCTTATTCGAAATTGCAATGCAAACGCCAAACGCAAAGCATAAAAAAACCGTAACTTAACTATAAATAATTATTACTATTTCTGTTCTGCTGGCCTGGCATGGAAACATATATGGAAAGGACTTGAAATGGTTCAGTAGTACTAACAATCAATAATAAATTATGCACGATATTTTGTATTATTTAATTATATTAGTAGAAAACAATTTGAGGCTAAAAAAATGTTATTTGACAATAAGACAAAACAGCTTGTTCTGTTCTGATACCGTTTTATTGGTGTACAACTACTGAACTGTAAACTGTAATGTATTCTTGTGACTGATTAAAATTCAATATGTTTTAGAAATCTTATTCTTGATGTTGATTTGATGTTGACATTCTTGACATATTATTCGTATTGCACTAAATTTTTAGTAATTCTAATTAACATTTTTGGCACATTTATATGGAAAATCAAATAATAATGTGAGGTATATTTGAACTGTGCTTTGTAATAGCTCGCTTCAGAATTCCTTCCTCCCCTATTGCATTCTGCATTCTGCTTATTATGTTTCAGAATACGAACTGCAACAATTTCTACTGCACAAAACTAATCAAAGCAAAATTGGATTTTTTATAAACGTAAGAAAGATTTATGGACGTAGTAATATTTGGTTTTTAAAAAACTGGGATCCTGTAAAATGTTTTAGTAGCAAACATATCATGTGTAAAGAACCAAAATTACCCATATACCAATTTAAACTAGAATCAAAATGAGCTATGCAATAAAAACACAATGAGAAACATGCGTAAAATGTTAATTAGTAGGTTTTGAGAAACGTAAATTGTTCCATTTACATGTTTTTGAAAAGTGTAAAATGTTCTATTTACATAGTTTTGAAAAGTGTAAAATGTTCTTTTTACATAGTTTTTAAAAGTGCAAAATATTCTATTTAAATGCTTTCAAGACATGTTTTAATATTTTTGTAGATAGTGGATATTGTTTTTAGCTACAAATGGATATGGGTCATTTTGGGTCTTCACAGACGATATATCATTTTGACGTCGGTAAAGACGCAAAAATACGTATCTTTTCAAAAATGTCTAAAAGCTGCAAAACCGCATATCTTTCCAGTACTTTCTACCCTTCCACATAATTTTGTAAGGAAAGATACGGATTTGCTTCTTCACCTTCGAACAAACATATTTTCTCCCGATCAATTATACATACTCTAGTATAATCCCACCAATCCCAAGGTAGGTAATGTTGAATTTCTACAAAATTGAGTGATTATAGCTAATCCGTTTCTTGATTTGTTTTTAGATTTTGAAATTTGACTTGAATTATTACTTTTCAAAATGGCGGCGCGGCAGGACCTCACAGTAGTAGTTAAAAGTAAGAAATAAAGTGTACAAAGAATAATTACAACGTAGTTTCGACAAGTATGTAAAATGATTGTGCAAATTGAGACAATTTTGGTCAATTTAATAATTTAATTTTGGTAACTGTATTCTTTGTTTTAAAAAACAAAAGCTGGAAAACGGACCAGTTTTGATGGACCAGAAGGGGTTCTTTTGACCTGTAATCCAATTGTAAGACTTGAAACGGGAGAAACCATTGCTGTCTCGGTTCAAATTCAAAACACAAGTCCAGACGCGCTCCTAGATCTTAATTTCGAGGTCAGACGTCCCAATTTTATATTTTTGATAAACTTTAATATCTGGGTTTATGTTTACATACTTTAATTTAATTAATTTTTTTTTAATATACCTAACTATGGTTTTAATATTATGTCAATGAAATAAATTACAATATTTTAGCTCCGATTAGAAAGAGTTGAGTGCCCGGGCTCGGGACCGTGTATAACCCTTTCAAGATTTAATAAAACTCCTATAAAAGCTGGTCAATCTTTTGAAATTATTCAGGACTACCAAGCCCTTCAACCTGCGCTTTATAGGTATGTAAATAGGAATTCACTCACACGAATATTTATTACAGTTAACAACCATTATATCCTATGTCATATTTGTAAAGTCTGAAATCAACTGAAATGTTTTATTTGCATGTTTTTTTTAAGTACAAAATATTCTAGTTCACATGTTTTTTAAATTTACAAAATGTTCTATTTAGACGTTTTTTGAAAAGTACAAAATATTCTATTTACAAGCTTTTTAAAACTACAATATATTCTATTTACACATTTTTGATAAGTGCAAAATACTCTATTTAAATATTTTTGAAAAGTGCAAAATGTTCTGTTTAAATTTTTACATATTTACGAAAAGTGCAAAATGTTCTATTTACATGTTCAAATTAACATTGGATGCTTGTATTACATGATTTTAAACCTTTAATAATATTAAAAATTAAATCACCGTAATATATTATATTTAAATTAATTCACAGAGTTGCCGGCACTGCAACTTACAAAGTAGAAAGTCCAGGATGTGCTCCATTAACCTATTCTGTTCAAATTTGAAATAAATCATACCTTAAAATATACTGAAAAACATTTTATCGATCGACAGAAAAATATTATTTTAATTTTATTTCACATCATTTCTATTCTTATACTAAAACGTGCAACGGTATTTTACTACTATCTTAGAAAGAATCTACTCTCAAAAGTCAATAATAATCGATTATCATTACCAAATAACCAATTAAATTAATCATGAAACTCAAGTGGTTGGTAGTTGTAAGTAAATGCATATTTTTGTTAAACCCTGCTGAAACTTTAAAACCGAAAAAAACTTACTCTCCTTCTTGTCGTCCAATTAGGTCAATTACGAACTAATAAGAAAGAACCTCCGGCCGTCCGGCCTCATAATAAACTGACATTCTTGATTCTTAATTTAAACATACCTTTTTCACAGAATCTCTATCCCTTTGCCCTATAGTATATCCTACCAAAGAAAATACAACTAGCAAGAAATATAAAATCGGTCCATATCAGTAATATCGATCCTACAAAATACTCGACTATAATGTACTTCACCATATGTACTACATCTGCAATGTAAAACCATAGCCCATCCAAAATCACACACGCATCTTCCTTCTATCAATGTCAAATAAAATTACACAAAATTGAAAATGACTCACACAGCATGAAGCTATAATATAGCTATAATAGAGACAGGCTACGCTGCTACCACAGTAAAAATTTAATTTCCTAAGGAAAAATAACAAAAAGTGTTCTATAAA